>VYZW01001319.1:0-95167 GCA_013401315.1 Balaeniceps rex | reverse complement strand
TCCGATTCTCTCCCCCATCCCACTGGGGGGGTGAGGGTGGGTGAGTGACTGTGTGGTGCTTGGTTGTCGGCTGGGGTCAAACCACAACAGCACTACACCAGCCCTTGCCGTTTCCTCAGCAGTGCAGCTCGGCTGCAGCTCAGCTGCTGCAGAGCTGGGCTTGCTCTCAGGGGAACCAGCTTTTCTCAGCACTGAAACTTCCGCGCCAGCCTCCACTCGCACAAGCAGATCAAGATGGCAAAGCTTTATTAATTTGTGTATGTCCCCCAAACAGAAGACATAAACAACAAGGTTTGCACACTGTGAATACCACAGTGGACTCCCATTGCGTTGGAAAGGCTGCACAGGTACTCATTCAACAAGACAAGACTCTGGGATGTAAACTCTGGCATTTCAAACTTTTATAAGAGTGCTGGTTGCAAAAGACCTATCCTGAGATAGCAAAAAATACAGCAAAAGCTCTGTCCTGGATGCCAACACGTTGGTGGTGCCACTGGCTGTGCCAGGCTTGGGCTCATCATGTGGCGTTGCCTTGGGCAAGTGTACAATGTCGGGTGCTGCTCGCTGGTAGTGCTGCTTGTGCCGTGTTTTGACTAATGCTGGTGATGCCAGTGAGGCTGTTTTTAGAACTGGGGATTTTAAACTCCAAGTTGTTTTGGACAGGAATTACTTTTACTTCTACATACATATGTGTATGTCCTGGTTTTGGCTGGGTTAGAGTTAATTTTCTTCCTAGTCGCTGGCATAGTGCTGTGTTTTGGATTTAGCATGAGAATAATGTTTATACCACACTGATGTTATTGCTAAGTAGTGTTTATACTAGTCAAGGACTTTTTCAGCTTCTCATGTCCTGACAGGGAGAAGCTGTGAGGGGGCAGAGCCACGATAGTTGACCCAAACTGGCCAAAGGGCTATTCCATACCATATGACGTCGTGGTCAGTTTATAAGGTGGGGGGAGTTGGCTGGGGGACAGTGATCACTGCTTGGGGACTGGCTGGGCATCGGTCGGCAGGTGGTGAGCAATTGCATTGTTCATCACTTGCTTTGTATATTATTATTATACTACTATTATTATTATTACTACCACTATCTTACTTTATTTTATTTCAAGTATTAAACTGTTCTTATCTCATCCCATGAGTTTTCTCTCTTTTACTATTCTGATTCTCTCCCCCATCCCACCAGGGCAGGGGGAGTGAGCGAGCAGCTGTGTGGTGCTTAGTTGCTGGCTAGGGTTAAATCACGGAAGTGTAGGGCTTAAAATAGCCCCAACCGGGTTTAGGACATCAGGTGCTCCAGCGTTGGTACGGATGACTGCCTCCCTCCCAGGTATGGGCTGAACCTTTGCCTGGAGAGGGGCTTGAGGCTGCGGGAGCTGTATGCACCCAAATGTCAAGAGGAAACGTCACTTTCATAAGTATCTGCCCACACCAATTGGGCTAATCCAAATTTTGGAGAAGGTACAAACTCTCGCACTGAAAAACTCTGTCTAAGCTGCAAATGATGATATAAAGTTAAGAAATGACCTTCAAACACCTAATTCAGACACTATTTTCCCCCAAATATAACCTTCTGGTGACCTGCATTGTTATAGCATCCAACAGGACAATTAGAAAAATAGTATTAATTCCTCACAGAGCTACTGCAAAATAGCCTGCAAGCAAAATGAAGATCAATTGCTGTTGAGAGAAAAAGCCACGCAGTAATCAGAAATCAAGAAAGCAAATCAAGCAGAGATTTCCTGTGACATAAGGTTTCCAATGAAATGAACGTCACTGAGTGGAAAGGAAAGGAGGAACCACAACTTTTTTAATTAAGCACGCAAGCAAGTTGAGCAAATTGTTTCTTCCCAGTTCAAGCAGAGGATGTAAGTTTGCTTGGGTTTACTGGCACCAGCCATTTCTGTATGAGGATCTAGGTCTGTCCAGCTCCTAAAATGTCACTCTGGAGTTATGCTAGTGTAGCAGGGAACAAAATGCAGCCTATGTTTGGTGCGAGGTGCATGAATTTGGAAAGGTTAAAGGAAAAAGTGTGCTTGGAATAGTCCTGGAGAAGAGAACTTCTCCCGGTTTCTGCTGGGGAAAGCAGTCCTCTGCTGCTCAAAGGCAGCCCAGGACCCCCTACTTGTGCATTAACCTTTAGCAGTAGTAAAAGGAAGCAATCTTCTGGGAAACTACAGTTTGGCAATGGAAAAAAAAGACGAACGATGTGAGGGCTGTGGGGCAGCAGGCCGCAGCGGTGCAGGGTGTGAGGGCAGGAGGGCTTGGGGCAGGGTCGGTGCTGGGGGTGCCTGTGCAGCTTTCCCATCCCACTGTGCCCAGAGCCCCCTTCCATCCTCACCCTGGTTTAATCACTGCTGATGGCTTCTCAGTGAGAGGCATGGGATTGCTCACGCTGAAGGAAAGTCCGTCTGTGTGGCTGGTGCCCCTGTGGTGGTGTGCAGAGCCCGTGCAGTAGACCCTGCCATGGTGTCACTGCTGAGGGACATCTTCCTGAATTGGTTTACATGGCTAAGATGGACAGGTATGTGCTCACAGTCACCTAGGATCCTTCTTCCTACGGTGACTAAGGGTTATGGGCACATTAATAGTACCTGTCTTTTAGCACCCCAGAGTTTCAATAAAAGAAATTTATAACCCTGCCACCTTGTAGCAAAGTAGAAAATTGCTTTAAAAATTAATGTAATGTAACAATAATAAAAATGTAATTGCTTTTAAATTAATGTAATTAATTTAAAAAATAATGTAATTTTAATGTAATTAAAAATTAAAAATTAATTTAAAAATTAATAATGTAAAAACCTGTACATGCAGGTTTTTAAACCTAAGGGTCTAGGGTGCAAAAAATAAACATCACAGTTGACTTTTTGTTGTATGTGTTCTGGTAATACCAGCAGAAGAATTTGAATTTCCTTGACCTTTTACTTCAGGGAGGAGAGGAGAACTACTAGATGAGAGATTTCATCTGTGTGCAAGACACACTGAACTGTGCTCAAGGCCACGGTGAGTAGAGTGACTGCACATCCTAGTTGAAATGCCAAAAAGATACTGATCTAGTGAAATGAATAAGGCATGTTTGAGGGGCTGTGGTCTGATGAAAAGAAACAATTGCCCGGTCTCATCAGCAACTTGCAGCATCACGTGTGTCCTCAGAGGTTCCTGCTGCAGCATGACCCAAGTGTCCAAGGTTTGCTCTCTATAAAGTATGGCATTAGAGGGTGAATTTTGAGAGTGCATTTTAGACAGTTGCCAGTGGCAGATTTGCTCAGAAACCTCAGGTTTCAGGTAGGAATTTCTCAAGAGCTCCTACACATGCAGCAGTGTTGCCATCAGCAGATGGAGACTCCCAGCAAGTAACCTCAAAATGTTATCTCACCAATGGTTAGCACCTATCTGCTAAAACAAGCCCGTCGCTGGGAGAGGTGCTCAGTGCTTTAACCCATCTCAGGTCTCTCGAAGCAACTGGATGAGTCCTAGCAGAGTCACCACATCACTATTTCAGCGACGGGCCCTGCTGAATAAGGAAGTCAGGAGATACCTGCGATGTTTCCTAGGGTCTTGAGGACTTACCTTCTGCAGGGATGTGCATTAGCAAGGCCCTGTTTCATGTGTGGGTGAGCACTGGCTGCCCTTCCTGTCCCCTCAGCTCCTGCTGACCTTGCAGGAGGTCTTTAATTCTCCACAAACACCAATACTGTGATAAATGAGTATTTTAAACCACTGAAAGTATTTTAAACCATTAAAACTAAGGAGAGGTAAAGGGAGGACCTAAATCAGAGGCTGTTGAGACTATTACAACAACAAAACTTGGGCAAGTCGAGAAGTCACTTGTCTAACACCAAGTAAAACCCTGCCCTGAACAGTCAGAAAATGGCATTGAAGTCGTAAGAAGGTGGTTTTTTTCTTTGTCTGCAGGCTTGGGGTTTGTATCACTAGCACCTGGAAAACGCATTGTGGTCAGATCTTTGCACAAGGGAGCTGTGGGGAAAGTTGCTGCTTTCCTGAGTAGGAAGCTGTGGTGAAAGGCTGGAGTGAAGCAGACAAAGCCCCAGCCACCAAATGAACTTTGTAGTTACCTGGGATCCAGCACAAATGTGTGCTTGGTTTTCCTTTCCTCACGCACTTCCTGACGCCCACAGCTCGCTGTTCTGTGCAGTCCCATGCTTGCTCAGTGCTGACGAGGGCCAGGGAAGAGAGCGGCCACCACCACTGGATGGTGTCTTTTTGGCCAAATTTCCTGCCTAAGGTTTGTTTCTTCTTTTCTAGAAAACATGGAGGTCTTCAAGTGGGAGACCCATAGAGGGTATGTGTATGCTGGCAAAGCTGTCGCATTTTCAGGGCTTGGGACAAAGAGGCTGTCTGTGGCACAAGAGCAGGCGTTTTTAAGCGTCACGCTGCGTTGAATTCTCACTGGTGACAAGTAGTTGGATGACACAGAGTAAATGAGTGATGAAGTAAGTGTGAAAATGCCTCGGTGCAAATCAATGGCTCTTTGTGGGTGCGTTGCTTTCAGCTCCGCTCCCTCACATGTTTTAACTGTGAAATGCCAAAAGCCAAGACGTCCAAGCTCAAAATTAAATTCCAGTGGCAGAGCCTGGAGCTGAACTTCCCAAATCACATTTTCCTTGCTTTGTGTCCATGCAAGGTGGAAGCATGTCCATCTCCCAGAACATGTGCTCGTTGGCCAGGTTCATATTCTTTGCTCTTCTGTTTTATTCTCTGAGTGTAATATGACAGCACAGCTCCATAAAAAGGAAAGGTTGACATTTATAGGTATATGCTTCCTTGTCCTGAAAAGCAAAGCAAACATCAACAACTTAATCTTTGAATCTAGAAGGCAGTCCTGCAAAGATTACCAGTCAATGCAATCACTGACATATTACATTTTCTATAAATGCATGGACAGATCTACCCCAGCAGGCTCAGGGTAGCATCATTTGCTTTAAATCCTGTTATTCCAATTGCACAGTTTAATTATATTGAATGCTCGGTAGCATAGACAAGAAGGAAAAACCCATTTGTCATCATTAGCTGGTGTGCTCTCTGGCCCTGGTGCTTTGGAGCTGTGTAATGTTATTGACAGGTCTGGTGTATATCTGAATGAAAACAAGTATTTAGCCACTTAATCCTTGACAAGGCATTGATCTTCGCTGGAGCTGGGACAGGTGCTTACAGTGCTCGTGGGTTGTAACGTTACCCATTCATGCAGGAAGGATAAACAACATGCCTGAGTCCTTCAGCACAGTCCTGTCATGTCCTTGGTTAGCTGAGCACAGCTTATGCCTCCCATATGATTTGAAAACTGATGGTGTGCTTGAGGCCAGGCAGCGCTTCACACGTTGGGTTTTGTAGTGACACTGGTAGCAGGTCTGGTGCAGGTCACCTGTGGCATTTGGAGAACCAAGTGGAGATCACCATCCAGTGACTCCTCCATGCCAGTCTACCCCAGTGGCAGGCGCTTCAGTGTCCCTGACCGCTGGTGCTTCAGGGACCCTCCACCAAATGCTCTCTGCTGGGTTTCCACCTCCCATTCAGTGCAGCCCATTGAGGACACCAGCCCAAGCACTGCTGAGCAGCGGTGGCCCGTGCCAGCGCATCGGCTCCACGTGCGGGCAGCGCCCTGCACGATGCTGCGACACAGCTGCTTTATCAGCCATCGCTGCCATATCGCTAACAAGGCTGCCACATTGTATTACTCTTTTTCATGCAGTTCTGCGATTTTTTTCTTATCTGCTACCTTCCTGTGCATGGCTCACCTCACCAGCAGAAATGTGCATGGTTATCTGGTACACAGTAATAAAGAAGAGATTAAAATATAACTCCTTGGCACTAATAATGTCTGCTTAACCTCCCTCTCTAGAGTCAGTTAGCTCATTGATCACCTGAAAATATTGAATCAAAGGGTGAATGAGTTATTCCTAAAATTTCATTTATTAAACTTACTATTAAACTGTATTCCTAAATTTGTTTTCCATTTCAGGAAATGGAAACAGATCAGATGAAACATTTTCTCATTAATGTTTTTGAGATCTGTGATAAAACAGCACAGATGCATTATCACCTTTCACTAATGATGCGAGATGGATTTGAATCTAATTTGTCACCTCTCCTTTGCTGATTCATTGCTAGTTCTTAAATGATGGGATAATTTTCTTTCTGAAAAACGCATGTTTATGGAAAACTCTTCCCCCCCTCCCCATACCTCTGTGAACCCTGTGACTGCTTTTCTGCTTCTGGTCTCCTGCAGCAAAAATTTGGCAGTTTAATGATGTATTGGGTGTGTTGGCTCTGTATGGCAGGGTATGGTCATTTGTCCGTAAAGGCAGGATCACTTGAGGACACAGGACCCTGAATGGTGACTTTGAAAATGAGAAAATGGCCCTGTATCATTAGCTTTTGACTTTTTTTCTGTGCTGTTTCTATCTGTTCCATTTTGCGTGCCTATGGGTGCACCGTTAGCTCCAGGTTAGCTCATGGTCTTGAGTAGTGCTGTGCTGGAGCCACAAGCACCTCAGTCCCCGGAAAGGCTGATGGTGTGCTGATTAGCCACCCCTGCACGTGGGACGAAGCAGCAGCGGGTGCGCTGCTATGGCCCTCCCCGGTTAGCTGGTGCAGAGAGCAGGGCTGGATGCAGTGGCAAGGGCGGGGTGGGGCTTTCTTGTATGTCCTGTAGAGCATGCCACCACATGGGGCAGTGGAGCCATTTCTGCAGGGGAAAACCTCTCAGCTAAACTGCATGTTCTCATTCGCATTTATAAAAAACAACATGTAATGTAGTTTAGAAGACAAATGGGAAAATAAGCATGGGAGATGAAAGGCAATGAATCCAGAGGGCAGTGGGTTGTAAGGACACTTTTATTTCAGAAAATCAGTGTGTATACTTTTCAACCTAGTCTATGCCAGTAAAGCTTAGAAGACCATGAACAAAAAAGTCCCATTGGCAAAGTCCAAAAATATAAGCAAAAGCCTCTAACACTCACATGTGCTACATTGCAGGAGTGATTGCTCCTCCTAACCTGAAAGTGCCTCTGTTCAAACGTAGAAATGGGGAGGGTAACTACAGCCAAATTACAGACCGGCTGGTGAAAGCAGAGGATAAATTGATTTGTTCCCCTGGGAGCAGGACAAGGTCAGGCGAGCATGCGTTGCAATTACCAGACCTACCGCTGCTCTCCTCTGTTGCTTCCCATTAGCAAAAAACAACTTTTTTTTTGTGTGTGTGTCTTGCGGTTGAGAGAAAGAGATAAAAAATCTGCGGGAGCTCTTGAAACATCAGGTGTCTCCACGCAAGCACAGGACGCTCAGAAACAAAATGGTTCTTATATTTACATAAGAGCAAAAGGTTTTTTTTCAGCTCAAGAAAATAATAATATGAGTCTATAGCATCACCATTACTGAGGCCGAATAGGCTGATGTACAGCCTGAAGAGAACTAATGATCTGTTCCAGTATGTGTGCAGGTCATACGTAAAATCCATTCAGAACAGAGGCACCTGTATAATGTATTTCTACAGCATTGTACAAGTGGGGCATTGCTGCAGCTGGCCCTTGAATAAAGCATGGCTGGCTTTACAAACAATGCTATCCTTACATCACCTTTGTTTTCCTCCTCCTTGGACATGTGAACATAAATTGTAAATAAATTAAGCTTTGAATTTGAAATTTTAATAAAGGCGAAGAACTTCCACCCCCAAAGAATTGCACCGCAAAGTGACCTTTCAAATTGATAATGTAGGAAAGAGATGTTCATGGTTGAGGGGTGGGAAGGGAAAAAAAACCCCCAAGTTTAAGAGTGTTTTTTCCTTGCTGCCATGGAAAAGGTGGTACCTTCAAAGGTTACCCAGGCTGTCTCATGAAGGTTTGCAGCATCCCATGTAGGCGTTCCCCGTTTCACACCACAACCAAAACCACATCATCTGGTCCTGCTTAGTGTGCTATATTTTAGCAAAACACAAACATGTAATTTGCATTCGTTTAGCATCCTCCAGCACTGAGATTTGGTAGAAGACTGGTGAAAAATGCCAGGAAAATATACAGGTCCTCAGGAGGACCTGGCATGCACAGCCTTCTCCTGTCTTCCTTGTCCAGGCTAGACACCCTGCTTGCAGGCAGGTGCCACTGGCCTTACTGGCACAGACCTACCTTCTCCCGGTGCTATTTGGCTGCCACCATCCAAGAGGTCCTCTCCTGACATGTCCTTGTATGCCCTGGCCACTTCCAGCCTTTGTGCAGGGCGGAGCACATCAGTCCTGACCATACAGCCAGCCTGTCTCCATCTCTGTCCCCACACCCATGGTCTTCTCCCCCAGCCACCTCAACCTCTTGGCCTACATCCCTCTCTGGGACTCTTTTCTAGGCCACCACCTCCAAATTAGCTGCTTCTCACCTGCACCTCCAACCCTCTGCCATGAAACACTCCTTCTTCCCTTCTCCCTCCTCCATGGGCTGAGTTCAGTCTCCTTCTGGCACTGGCACCAGCAGCCACCACCTTCTTAGTCCTCACCACTGACTGCAGCCTCCTGCATGCTTGCAGTGGCACACGAGGCTGGGCCAACACCATCGCAGGCACCATCTCTGGAGAAGCTCATCTCCTTCTCTGCTTGCCAAAGGCTGTACCCTGCAACCCAAAACTGCGGATGCTGCCAACCAGCACAGGGCTGGTAGGGTCTGTCCCCTGAGGGACACTCTCCTCTCCCCAGTCCAGGAGGCAGAGCTCCTGGACAGGAGGCAGTGCATGTTAATCCAGCCAGGGATGGATCCCACCACACCTACCTCAGCCAGTCCTTGGGGCTCAGTGCTAGGACAGGTGACCCACAACACCCTGCTGTCTCTATCTGAGGGAGTCACCAAACCATCTGTCTCCATCTGTGTGAGCCACTCAGGGCTTTCTGCCTCACCTAATGGAGGCTGGGCAGTCTGTCCTGCTGGCAGCAAGGCCAGCGAGAGGTACATGTCCCTTCACATCTTGATTTTGGACTGCAGCACCCACCCCGTCTCTGTCTCTCAGAGATAGAAGGATGCATACTCAGCCATCTCATCTCCCACCTGTCCTCCTAAGACCTGCTCGTGGATGACGGAGCTTGGATGGACCCTGCTGACAGAACTTGCTCAATGATGACTTAGGCTATGGACAGGGTTTCTTCCACAGGCTGCTCCAAACTGCATTCAGGCTCCCCCCAGGGAGACCTCTGTGCCCTACAAGCAGCAGCACAGGTGCCCACCATGTGGGCCACACCATCTTACAGGAGCTCCCTGGACCCCACCGTGCAGTGAGACAACCACAGCTGTGTGTAGGTGGGTGACAGGTGTGTGACCTGTGAGTCACCGCTCATCCCTGTCCTCCCTCGCACGGCAAGACTCATCATTGAGCTTGCACATCATGGTGTAGCCACCACTGGCATGGAGACAGCCAAGGCTGAGGGCTTCACTTTCCCCACAAACACAGGGAGCAGGAGAAACCGAAGCTCTTGTGCCCACCTTGCCATGGAGGGGACCTCTTTGGGAGTGACGGATGCTGGGCACAGCTGCCTTGGTAAATACAGCAGTGTCAGTATGCACGGGGGCAACCTGCTTTCTGCAGCCTGGTTTCCCTTCTCTAGCACTGACTGAGACAGCAGGATGTGTTTGCAGAAATGTGTATGTGGCAACCTGGGTGTTTCCTATGACTCATTAGACACTTCTCAACACAATAATTTGCTGGTACTCATGGTGTACTCTTCCCTTTAACACTGCTGACTTACTCAAACATCACCCCTATCTTCAGGAAAGGCAGGAAGGAGCATCCAGAGAAATACAGGACAGTCGGTCTCACCTTGATCCCTGGGAAGGAGATGGATGAGATCTTGGAAACCATTTAAAAGCATACTAAGGACGAGAAGTTGATTGGATTTACAAAATCATGTCTGACCAACTTGATAGCTGCCTCTGAAGAGATGACTTTGCTTGGTGGATGCAGTGAGAGCACTGGATGTTGTTTATCTCAACTTCAGTATTGAAAGCCTTACTGTCTCCCATAATACCCTCATAGACAGATGGATGAAGCATGGGCTAGATAAATGGAGAGTGAGGTAGACTGACAACTGGCTGAACTGCCAAGCTCCAAGGGCTGTGATTAGCAGCATGAAGTCCAGCTGGAGGCCAGTCCCTAGTGGAGTCCCTTGGAGGTCAAGACTGGGGCAAATAATGAAGATGCCAAACAACAAGGGCCTGGCGCTAGGACAGAGCACATCCTTGGCAAATTTGCAGATCATACAAAACCAAGGGGAGTGGCTGATACACCAGAGGGTTGTGCCACCGTTCAGAGGCCCTTGACAGGCTGGAGAAATGGGCTGACAGGAACCTCATCGGGTTCAACAAGGAGAAGCGATAGGTCCTGCACCTGGGGAGGAACAACCCCAGGCACCAGTAAAGGCTGGTGCTGACCGGCTGGAAAGCAGCTTTGCAGAGAAGGACCTGGGATCCTGATGGAAACCAAGCTGACCATGAGCCGGCAATGCGCCACTGCAGCAAAGGCAGGCAACAGCATCCTGGGCTGCATTAGGATGAGCATTGCCAGCAGGTCAAGGGAGGTGATCCTTCCCCTCTACCTAGCACTGGCAAGACACATCTGGAGTGCTGTGTCCAGTGCTGGGCTCCCCAGTACAAGAAAGACATGGACTTACTGGAGCAGGTCCAGGGAAGGGCCACAGAGATGATTAAAGGACTGTAGCATCTCTCATAAGAGGAGAGGCTGAGAGAACTGTGACTTTTCAGCCTGGAGAAGAGAAGGCTCACAAGGATCTTATCCATGTGTATAAACACCCAATGGGACGGAGTATAGAAGACGGAGCTTTTCTCAGTGGTGACAGTGAGAGGACAAGAGGCAATGGGCACAAACTGAAATACAGGAAAGTCCATTTAAACATAAGAAAAAATGTTTACTCTCAGGGTGATCAAACACTGGAACAGGTTGCCCAGGGAATTTGTGGAGATAGCCTTGGAGATATACAAAACCAGACTGGACACGGCCCCAGGCAACCTGCTCTGACCAGAGGTCCCTTCCAACCTCAGCCACTCTGTGAACAAGGCCATCATCCTGGACTCCCAGTCAAAAATAATTCACAACATCAGCCTCTGTTTGGGAAACTCAGCTGCAGCTACCACAGGCAAACAGCTCCCACAGCCTTTCCTTTGTGGCTCTCTTCACACATGTCTTTCCTGGCCTTAAACACCTGCAGTGACCCTCCAGTCCTGGTGCCTCCTGAGCCAGGGACACCTGGGCCACATCGGCATCGTGTCATCCTTCGCTCAGACACCAGTGCCTGCATGGCTCCCTCAAGCCAGCAGGCTTCCCTTCTCTCACAGCTCCCATGTTTTAACAGCCAGTGGAGTACCCATTGTGCTATTTTATGAGCATCCAACCACCATTAGCATCACTGCAATGAAGAAGTGTTACAGCTTGTCAGGTACTAAGGGTCAGTGGGCAGCAAGACAATTCCCTGCTAGCTATATTGCATGCTGATTATCAACACCAATTAAATAACCCATCACTGAGCCCTTTGGGTATTACAGCTGTCTCTCCGCCATCCACTTCTGTCAACTCAGGGTCTAACAAGTGAGGCTCTTTGCCACCCGCGTGAGATGCCAAGGCCTTGGTTCAGTCACCAGCCTGAAGCTCTCGGATGCTTTGGCTGTACCTGTGCTCAAACAGAAGCGCAGGCTGGCCCCACCGTGGCCATCTCCTGCTCCATCCCTGCCCCAAGAACCAAACCCATCCCAAGGGGCCATTTGGGTGCAGCAGTCTCCATCTGAGGAGAGTTGGGGAGACTTTCTCCAGCCTAGAGAGAGCCTACGCTATGTGCCAAGCTGCTCAGTGCACCCACCTCCCCACCCAGAGCTGTGCAAGCATGACTCAATTCATGGAGGGCCCTGCACCTCCAGCTGCATGGGGTGATCTAATACCAGATATTGCATCTTTCTGGCCTTGATTAGCTTAGGTTTCAGCACAGCATTTCAAATTCACAGTTGCCGAGTACCACTGCTAGCCGTTGAACACACCATTTTAGAAAGCGCTAGACCTCAGTGGAAAGTATTGCCACCACTTACTTGGTCAGCAGATTGAAACTCAAGACCAAACTGACATGAAATCTTCTCCTACGCAGGGGGAGGAGGAGGTGCTACAGAAACTCTCAAGTACCGGTGAGCAGTTGGTGCTGGGCACCTGCCCTGCACACACAGCCCGTGCCCATCCTCCAGCCCCACCGGCTGGCCCCAGCTGGCCCTGCTCCTCCTGGCCAGGATGCGCAGCTGCACAGCCCCCACGTGCCCTGCCTCCAGTGGGACCCGCTGCTGATTTTGTGGCATTAAGCCTACAGGTAACATCACTTTGTTTCATTCTCTCTTGCTCTCTGTGAACTGCTGCTCAGGGTCCTGCTGTGGCTGGGAGGAGGCAGAGGAGGCTTAGCTGCCTGGTTTCTGCAGGGCAGTGCAGTCCCTGCAATGCAGAGGTCCGTGCAGCACATTGCGATCTCTGAGCCTTTCAGTTTCTGTTCTTACTCCAAGGTATTCTCCAGGTACTTTACTTCTACAGCGTATTACTTCCTAACAGCAGCTGGGAACTGGAAACTAAATTCATCCCAACATGGGAAATGAGTGATTCCAAAAGACTTCTTTTTTGTCTAAGTGAACCCTTGCATCCCCTTCCAGGGTCTTTCAAAGCAGTTCTGTGGTTAGGGTGACTACATTGCTGTTTTCAAGGGATACAGTGACAGATAAGCCTGAAAGAACACAAATTTCAAAAAAGAAATGGAAGAAGTGCTGTGCCTTAGAGCACTGTGCTTGAGAGAGCTGTGAACAACAACAGCAAGGTCAGAGCAGGCAGTTTCTTTATGCTGCTTGGAAACAGAGAGGAAAAGCCCCTCATTTAAGTGCTGTGGCAGGACACTCACTTAGGGCTCTTCTGTCACAGAGGCAGTTTACCTGCTCTCTCTTCCTGGCCATGCTTCCTTCCCAAGTCAGCTTGCTGCCCAGGGCCTGGCCAGCTGTGTCCATGGTTAGATTGACACCACTGTGAAGTACTGCCCTGTCCAAGTCTATTCTCATACCTGTACAGCATATTTATTAAATCTTTGCTGACAGCTACCCATTCAATTTATAGGAAAGTTGGTGAAAATCAGGGCAGTTGCCATGGAGGTGGCAGGTTTGAAGGCAGTTGATGCAGAAGATGCCATGCTGAACCCCATCATTCCCATCCCATTTTCCTTCTTCCTCTCCCTCTACTCAGTTCCAGGTCCCTTCCCTCCCCCACCCCAGCAGCCCCTGCCTCAGTTCCCATGGTGTGGTCAGTCATTTCACCCACCACATTCACCTTTCACTCCCCTGGTACCTGCTCACTTCTGACTTCCCCCGCACAAGGCCAGAAGAGGATTTTACACACAAGACTCCCGTTCCGGTGCAGCTGCTTCCCCACTGGCATCCCGCTGGGAAATACACTGGGTGTTTGCCACCACAGTGGCAAACTGTTTGCCACCACTGCGACACCCACTGTGCCTTCAGCCTCTGCCTTGCTTCTTTTCCTCCAAGCTCCCTGCTAAGGGTCTGGAAGGAGCCTGCTACTTCTTGAGCTGCTAGAGGAAATGAGCCCAGCCCTGGCCTTCCTCCCCAGCTGATCACCAGCTTCCATGGTGGGGGACAGCTGCTGATCAGCTCTCCCCGGTCTACGGTAGGGGGAAAGCAGAACACACTCCACAGTACCGGTGACCCTGTCCGTCAAGCCCCAGCCTGTTCCTAGTCCTTTAGCGGCAGCAAGACACTGTCTTACAGCTGTCTCCATCCTCTTCTCAAAGCTGTAGGTTGCTGCCTAGCCCCTCTGATGCTGCAGCCATCTCATCTACCCCACCTTAAGCATTTGCAGCAGCCACAGGATATGCTAGCTTATCAAACTGCATCTCTTTAAAGACATTTTGTGCTCAGATATACCCTATCTGTGCTATGTGGTGTGCTTTAAAACCCTCTGCTCGTTTTGTCCCTCCTCCCCCCAGTCTCTGGGCTGCCTTGTGGCCTGGAGCACCTGAAAGCCCTGAGCTGCACCAAAGCCCCATGGCAGGGCAGGTCACTGATTCTGGGAACTGGGTTTGGGCCACATCTCCACCTTCAAAGGCAGCGTCAGCCAGAGCCCTTTCATGCTGCAGAGCACACCCGCATGGTTTGCCTGCATTGTATTTCAGCGTGGAGGCTGCTGGTGTTGCGGACCAGGGCCAATGAAAAGCAACCTGTGCCTCAGCCATGCCAGCAAAGACATCTGCCTTGTGCAGTTAGTGAGCATAATGATGTGGCAGCTTCAGCCCTTGATGTAAGGTGTTTCCCTGCTGCTTACTTACTGTAGTTCAGAGAGGTTTTCCTCAGGTGACAGTTGTCAGCTTCCTCCCAGGGTGCAGGCAGTGAGCAGCAAGCCTCTGTTGGGAAACCCAGACCTGAGAACACAAGAACTGGGAGAGAGCTCTACACAGGACTCACATTAGTGTCTGCTAGTGCCCAAGACACTTACATATCCCCCCAGCAACCGAGTTATTTGTGTGTTTATCAGTTACTTAAGAACTGAAGTCTGATTTTGCAGGCAGTGCCCTCACCAACTGACCACAAGGTCTGCATCGCTTGCAGAGGCAAATAACTGCTTAATCAGTTATTTGATCAGTTAATCAGGCATGTTCAGTCATAGTGTCCCTTCCTACATCTCTGAAAGCTGTAGGATTTCACCAGCTCCCTCACCACTTCACTCTCCTGGTAGAGTGGTAAATAACTTATTTTAAATTAAAAGGTTAAATTCTTTCCAAAGTGCATTTAGATGCAAGCAGAAATTCAGTGACATATACACAGAATCGCCAGTTCAGAGAATTGTTCCATGTGCATGTCACATAGAGCCACTTTTCACAGGATGGGGTCTGATGAAAGCTGATTTCACTCCCTTAGGGAGCTGATTTCACACTCCCTTAGGGTTTCAAGCATGCCTTTGGGATGCAGGAACTCAGATTCAGCTCTGTTTTCCTCAGCTTGGAGCAGGAGCTCCAGGTTTGCAAGGCAGCCTAAAGGCTCAGAAACCTGCCCAATTAGAGCCAGAGCATGAGAATGTCTACCAAGTGACATCTGCTATGCCCTTGCAGCCCTTCACTCCTCTAGTCTGTCTCTCAAGCCAGCAGAACTGATAGACGAGCTTTTGCTTGTGGCTTGTGCTGGGCTTTAGCTTTGGTTGCTGCAATCCCCGCCTAGCTCAAAATCACGCTAAGGGTAATTTTACCTCATTTGCACAGCCTGGCTTAAGGAACTAGCATTCACATTGTCATAGGATGCCCCCACTATCTACGGGGGCTCTTCTAAGTGCTATTCTGTCCCCCCCCCCATTCAAGATCCCCCTATTTAATAAAGGCTGTCTGCCATGTCCTATTGGAAGTGTACCTTGAGATATTTACTCATACACTGAGTAAATATAAACAAAGCTTGACAAAGGATGCGTCCCAGTTACAGGCTGACGGAGAAGGCCAGCTTTGTAGACTCAAATTCACATTTATAACAAAGTAAACATTTACTTAAATACCCTTTTTTATAGGAGCCATGCATCTGTTAAGAGGTAGGAGGAAAGTCTTACCATGTCTTTTCCCATTTCAGGTCTCAGAACATCATATGACATCTACACATCAGGGCAATGAATGTGTCCAACAGCTGCAATGTCACAAATCTAGAACTGTATCACTGTGTTCATCTCATTGAATTTGCTCTGTATAACCTCATTTTCTTTTTTGGAGCACTGTTTAATGCCCTTGCCCTCTGGGTGTTCTTCTGCAAGGTAAAGAAGTGGACACAAACCAGGGTGTATGTAATCAATTTAGTCTTTGCAGACTGCTTCGTCATCTGCACCTTGCCTTCCATGGCTTATTTGCTCTGGAATAAGTCAACCCGAGATGAACTCTGCCAGTTTACAGAGGCAATGTATTCTATCAACATGATAGTGAGCATCTACATCATTTCATTTATCTCCATTGATCGATACATTGCCGTAAAGCATCCCTTGAAAGCCAGGACCTTCAGGTCTCCATCAAAGGCTGCCCTTCTCTGTGGGCTTCTGTGGGTCTCCGTGATAATCGGTGTCACCTTACAGCTTTGGCACAGACACACTCGGTTCTGCTTTCAGAAGGATACCACCGCGCCCGCTACTCTGAGCCTGCTTTTCATTTTCTTCGTTTTTACTCTTCCATTAGCAATCTTGACTTTTTGCTCCACAGAAGTAATCAGGAACCTTAAGAGACGTCTGAACACAAATTCACCAGAGGAGAAATTAATCCAGAAAGCTCTTCACGTTATTTATGCAAATCTGGTTGTATGTCTAATATGTTTTCTGCCAGCCTACCTTGGGATACTTGCCAGGTTCATAATGGAGAGTGTTGGAGCTACCTGTTTCCTGCTCCAGGTTATGAAGAACTTCTCCTCCGTGACAAGGTGTATTGCCACATCCAACTGCTGCCTGGATAGTGTCTGCTACTACTTTGTGACCAAGGAGTTCCATGAAGCCCTTCTACTGCCCAAATGCAGCACTGAAAAGACAGATCAAATCCACCCCTTGCAGACACACACTTGCTAAAGGAAGGGGGGGAGTAGGAGGGACGAAAAACACCAAACCCAAAAAACCCCACAACAACTCTGTATCATCAAGAGAAGATACAGCTTCAGCATTATTAGGATAACTATTGCTCTTTCTCTCTAGGGAGATCTTTGTTAGGTTTAGCATTACTAAGTTAATTGCAATTTATACTCTATGTTTCTATTAAATAAGTTATTTCACAGAGATGTGTAAAAGTGTGTATATAATCACTGGTCATTAACATGTTTCCATTCCACCCTCCAGCACCTACCTGTTACTCTTACAAGAAGGCAGGTGACCCATGTATGTCTCCCTGTTTTAGTTCATTTTGCAGCTCAAGTCAATTGATCCTTATTGCCAACACATACAAAAGAATATATAACGGTTTATCTCATTGTGTATTTCAGGTTGTTTGCGTTATTAAAACAATCTAGTTTATTTTTATCATATTCCTTTGGCGGGCTGGGGGGGTTCAGACAGTCCCAGCATATTACTAAGTACATGGCCCTACAAAACAGCCTAGACTCTGCTGACTGCCCTTTCCCCTTCAAGTCAATAGGTCAGACAGATGTGAAGGAACACTTTTAGGATGAAAGCAAGACTTGTCCAATGCCATAAAGGCATAAAGTCCAGGAGATTTCAGAGCTGAGTCCTCCTGGTGGCTCCCCTCCTGCTGCACTGCTGAGCCCTGGCAGAGAGACACCTCCTTAGAGCAGCCATCCCCAAGGGGTTTCTGCTCCTACCCGTGGGGAAGCCCTTTCAACTCTGTCCAGACCTTTGCCACCCATGCATTGCTATTCCCTGGGTTTATGTTGTGGCACCAGGCTGGCCCCCAGGTTCACCCTCCCCGCTGCAGCTGAGGGTCAGAGTATCACCCCCCAGCTGAACCCCACAGCTGGACACAGCTGGGTCTGGGTTTCCACAGCCTGCCCCACATTGACATCCCTAACGTTTCCATGGGGGAAATGCATTTGTCCATGAGTCAGCAGCCTAGAAAAGTCAGGGGAGATGGGGGGTGGGTTGACTCCCTACGTGTTATTCAAATGCTCCCTTGGACTGGGCTTTTTTCTTTCTAAATGCTGAAAAATCTCCAAAATGGCCTCCGAGCTCTGCCTAGGCAAAACTCAGAGTGCTCCAGGAGACAGTGTGGAGGAGTCTTCCCTGCCTACTTACGCAGTTTCCCCTGTGACCTACATCTGCCCTCAGGGAGCCCACAGCTGCTGCCCAATCTGCTGTTCTCGCCTTTGGGACCATGAGCTCAGGAGACATGAATTAATGGGACAGATCCTGAGGGAGTCAGAGTCTGGCTCCCACCAGCTGTCTCACATAGACAGGACTGCAACTGCTGCAGTCAACAGACAGCAAAAACCATCAAAATGACTACAAAATACCAGTGGGACATGTCTTAAACATGTTTCTAAAGGTCCTGACACCTATGGTGTGCTCACTGCAACGTCGGTCTCTCTCGCCCATGCCTGGTTGGCAGTGACTGTCATTACCAGCTTGGGCTTTCCAGTGATGCTGATGAGCAGCGTTATTCACCTGGCTGCTTTGCAGAGGACAAGCAGGCCCTTAACATCTGTCATCTCTATTGTAAAGACACCGAAGAGAAGCATGCTGGGTCCCCTCACCCTGGGCTCACTGTCATGGGGTGCATGAGTACCCATGTGCCCCCTCAGAAAGGCCATCGGCCCCTGCACTACTGCCTGCCTGGGGCATGCTCTGCAACCACACCAGAGGCTGCACAGGCTGCTGTGCTCCCTGGGTGAACTTTCGCTGCCAGAAGGGCAATTTGCAACCATTATGGGTTTTATTTCAGAAATTATGTGTTTTTCCATGACTGAAAATATTAAATTTTAATTGCTAGTTTGTGTGAGGTGAGTGGGAGGAGCACAGACTGGGCGGAAAAAATGATGGTGAAGCATTGAGCTGATGTGAGTAGAACAACAGAGGGCACTAGAGACTCAACCGTCCCAAAAAGTAGGTGATAAATGAAGCACTTTTGGGGAACAGGAGTTCATTGCTTGCGTTTCAGCGCTCCTGAGCTGTCTCCAGCAGGCTCCCAGGCAGCTGTGCCCTGCGTGGAGCAGCACCCTGCACCAGTACCCACGGCCCCGACAGATCTCCCATGCCAGGATGCCCGCGTCTACACTGCAACCTTTCTGAGGACTAAACCCACCTGATGGCCCCACAAGAAGCAGGTAATGTCTTTTAATTCTTCACACACCGGTGTGTGGCAGTGTGCTCTCCTCAGCACTTCAGGGTGTGCTTTCTCACCTCAACGGAAGCACTAGCCAGGACTGCCTGCCCGTTAACGTGCGGGTCAATCCTCAGCTGTACATAGGTGCCCCAGTTTCCTCCTGCTTTCACAGCTGTTATGCCTCACTGCTTTGCAGCCACAGGGTGGGTCTTCATCCCTCGCTGCATTTTCACACCAGTGCTTCTTACCATGCCTCTTCCACGAGTGTGGTCCAGACACGCTGTGGCATGGCACCTTGGGAACCACTGCCAGCTCTGTACTTACATGGGGGATTTGATAGGGCTGGGATGCCCAGCCCAGCCCAGCCCAGCCCAGAGGGCTCAGCTGCACCTCAGGGCAGTGCTACGTGTGCAGAGGGTAGCTTTTTCACTGCAGGATGACCACAGTAGACTGGCAGGCAATGGCTGCAGGGTAGGTGGTACCACAGTGCAGTCAAGGACCTGTGAGGCTGAAAGCCCAAGAGAGCTAGGACACTGGGTCTATGTTAGTTCCTCCATAAATTCCACCCTAAAAATGACTGTATCCCTGTCGTTCAGTAATGCCATACCAGTTCTGGTGCTAGGGCAGGTGCTGCGCTTTCCTCCATGGTTGCCAGATCCGTCTCCCAGTCTTGGATACTAAAACCAGTTCACTTAGTTCATGCAATCAGACATTTTCACTACAGTTTAGCTGTTGATGCTTAGAAGCCGCTGACTTATAAGGCAATGTATTTATAAGAGATTGTAGGAATCTGAGCATTTTCCTTTCTTGCCTCACTGTAAACACTTCCTTTATGAGCTGCAGACTAAGTCTGACTCATCCTCTGCAGCCTCCTTGCTGGTAGCAGATGCCCTGAAATATTTAAAGGAATACCAGGAGATAGTTCCTGGATTCGTATTTTCTGCTCTAGCAACATTTTGGCTTCCTGTCTTTGGAGGTTGAGATCAGACACATGTGCTCACTTTCCCTTCTCTCTTTGGAGACCTGTTATCTGCTAGGGCTGGCGGTACCCAGCTATTCCACCCCAGCATCCTGCAGCAAGAGGAGTGGGTTCATGCTTGGGGGCAGCCTGCCCACAGCAGGCACCTACCCACCAGCCTGCAGCAGCGTTCCCACCACCCCCAAGAGTAAAGCCGCCTGAGCTACCTTACGACTGGAAGGGCTCAAGTCCTGTGCAGGTTCGCAGGCCTGGCAAGCAAACCCATGGGGTGGCTTCAGCAGCAAAGCAAGGGCCTTGGAGGGCAAAGGGTGAATGCTGCCCAGGTCAGCTTCAGGCTGCCCTAAAGTCAGTGGCTCTCTGATAACCACAGCAGCAGCAAAGATAAGGGACCACAAAAATTATCATTCTGCTTTGCAGACCCTTTGCTATTACCCAGACTGTGCAAACCAGGACTGGATGGAGGGAAAGGCAGGCTTAACCCCCTACTAGCTGCAAGAGAGAGTTGCCTCTGTGGTTTTGTGTTAGCTGGTGGCAAATGACAGTGTTACTTTGATGGCTGAGGGATAGACGGTGCTGATGAGCCACCAAGCCTATCCAGGGGCTGCCTACATCTGCAGTGCAGAGGCATGAGGAGCCACAGAGCCATGAGAGCAGGGGCACTGCAGCAGGACCCAGCCCAGAGGACCCGTCCCTGAGCTCGGTCTCGTGCCTGCACCCTTTTCTTGCAGAGACAGCCCAACATGGAGAACTGCACCAAAGACAACATGCTGCCGAATGGCGTTGTGCTATTTGAACTCATCGTCTACGTCCCAGTGCTCTCTCTGGGGATCCCACTGAACATGATTGCCTTCTGGGTCTTCTGCTGCAAACTCAAGAGGTGGACTGAGACCAGAGTGTACATGATCAACCTCATGGTCGCGGACAGTTTCCTGCTCCTTGCCCTGCCTTTCCTGATATATTTTACCAGTTACAACCATCCCACAGACAAGCTGTGTCTCACCATGCAGAACATCTATTTTACAAACATGCCTATGAGCATCCTTATCATCACTCTGATTGCGATTGATCGATACGTTGCAATCAAGTTCCCTCTAAAAGCAAAAATTCTTCGATCCCCACTGAAAGCTGCTTCTATCTGTGGGTTTCTTTGGATAACGCTGATAATTTATTCCTTCTTGCGTCCAAAATTTCACGAAGGAAAGGAACAATTCTGCTTTCAGAAACAATCTATTCAACCTAATTATTCATTGTTATTCTCCATTATCTTTGGGTATTTTATTCCCTTAGGGATTGTGATTTTTTGCTCAGTACAAGTCATCAAATGTCTCAAAAAGAAGATGGCCACAAGCCCTCATGGGACAAAGTTAATCCAGAATGCAATCCACATTTTTTCTGTGAATTTGTGTGTGTTCATCATGTGTTTTTCACCTTTCTACATCACCCTGCTCCTGCGGTTTGCAGTGGATGTTGCTGGAGCTTGTTCTCTGCTCTTGAAAGTTAGAGCCTCTATTCACATCTGTGCATGCTTAGCAAATTCTAACTGCTGTTTGGATGCATTTTGCTATTACTTTGCAGCCAAGGAATTTCAGGAATTTCCTCTTCTGTTCCCTACTTGCACATCAAAGAGGTCCAAGATGAACCAAAGCCAAGAGTCACAGCCACCCACAGATCAAGCCATGACACAAACAAGGTGTAGTGCACTATAGGTGTTAAGAGCCACAGTGCTGCTGAAGTTTCGAGGCAGAGGGAATGGGACCACCTACGGTATTTGCAATCATTGTAGGTATAGGCATACCTGCAAAGAGGGGCAACCCCCTCCAAGGGGTCTGATATTAACTTGAATTTTGTCCTTCTGTCCTCAGTGACTTGATTCCAGCTCTGACTATTGTCTCAGACTGTTGTATCACAGCTTCAGGCATCTCCTGGTCAAGAGGAAGAGCCACATGGTATGGAGAATAGATTATAAGGCCATTGTTTCCGCCGTGCGCCTATTTGTACATATTATGCAGCTAAACATAGGAAACTGAGCACCCTTACAGCAATACACAAATCCACTTCCAGTACTGTAATATATACGGTCACTTAAAAACAAGACCTTGTACTACAATGCCAAACCTAATACGTCTATGCTGCTCACATCAAAGAATTTGCCCTTACAGTGGTAGTTTCCTGTCAACCTATATAATTTCGAAGCTTGCAGCTATCACCAGGATGCAGCTATTGCTGTGCATTGAGTAAACTGCAGGAGTCAGACAGTGGCCTGAGACTATAGCCCCATTCCTGCCACACAACACTTGTATTAGCTTGTGGCAATGCCCTGGCATTTGTGAGTCTAAAATCATTGTGGGTATAAATAAAGCCATTACTGCATGGAAAAACTGAGCTACGCAAAGCGTTGTGGACCGCAGAACAGACCCTTAGAATTGTGCATATCAAGTATAAAACTGTGAAGATCCGATCTCACCCAAGCAACTACCTTCAGCCCTGGTGACAGGTTTATTGTTGTACTTTAAGGGGATCAAATCTTCAGTGTGTGTCCTGTGTGGTAAGAGGTGATCGCATCTGCCCGAGTCGTCGCAGCCTCACGCTGTAGCAGTGTTGATGCCCAGAAAACAGCAGTGAGCAACACGAAGCAGATGGAGCCCTGATCCCTCCCTCACCATGCATGAACAGTTTTCAGGGGAGGTTTGGTGAGAGTGGGGTGCGTAAGGCCCTTCCGCTGATAGGGCAGACTCACAGCTGAGGGCTTCTCAGCATTGCTCTGTGTAATGAAGCATTGCTTTGGATTCATTTTTTTTTTCTCTTTCAGCTGCTTGGACAGTGCACAGTAGGGGTTCAACAGCTCTCCTGCACCTCATTTTGAGACATTTAACTCTTTCCATACATTATACAGAGAGCCTTGGTCTATCCTAGCTGGATCCCAGACCAGGCATACTTTCCAGGTACCAAATTCCTCTATAATATCTGTGCTTGCTGACTATGTACCATGTATGCTCCCACCCCACAGGGAAGTGACAACACAGCAGCTCAAAACAGTTAAGCCACAAAGGGAGGTCTAAAAACGGATGAAACCACTCAGGTCATTCAGTTGATCGTTTATGTCCCAATTTTCTTCTTTGATGTATTATTTAATGCTTTGGCATTACTGGTATTTCACTGCAAGAAGAGCAAAAGGGCCATGTGCGTACATGACCAACTTAATCACTGCACACTGTTTGGCCCTCATTCTGCCTTTTAATGTGTCTTTTCAAAGACAGGAAAAGGTACAAGAGACAAATAGTGCCTGATCTTAAAAACCATCTATTGCTTAAGGAGGTGCATGAGTGTTGTCACCCTTGTAGCTGTCAACAAATATGCTGAAATTAACTATCCCCAAAGAGCAAGAGGCTTAGAGTCCCCATTAGCCCATTCTCCTTTATGGTGTGCCGTCAATCTTCGTGACAGGCATCACTTACATGTTCCGGCAAGTGGTGTTCAGCAATGAAAAAGACTTCTGTTTTCAGAAACAGCGCAGAGGGCCTTCAAAAACACTTTTGGCTCTGGGATCCCTTCCTGGGATTTTGCATCTCATTGGTTATAATGAATGCCTGTTCCAAACAAATTATTATAAAAATTTTTATTATTTTGAAAAAAGATGAAGGTTGATTCATATCAACCTGTTATCCTACTGTTAATCCAGAAAGTAAACAACTTACTTTTTTTGCAAACCCAGCCATGTTCATGTTTTCTCCCTGTTAACATGGGGCACCTTGTCCAATTTACAGTGGGGTCCAATTAGGTCATCTACTCTGAAATACAAAACAGTAAGGGTTTTGTGCATGTGGCCTCATGTATAGGCCTCACAGTATAGCAAATACTAACTACTGTTGAGATGCCGTTTGCTACGGTTTTGTAACCGAAGAATTTCAAAGCACTTTCTTCCTACCCAAGCCTGTAGTTTTTAAATCAAGCAAGGATCACAGACAAGGCACTCTATTAAACTAAACAGCTGCCGTGGTTTCACCCCAGCCAGCATCTAAGCACCACACAGCTGCTTGCTTACTCCCTGTCAGTGCCAAAACCAGTAAAACAGTTGCGCTGAGGAATTTATAGTTGGCATTCCTATACATAGCCAAGCTTACTGCATATAAAGCTGTATGAAGTGCATGTTTCTTTTCTTGTAGGAAGCAAACTGACGTCTCCCACCATTCATGTTCTAAATTTAAAAAATTAAGTGTTCCTTTTTCTTATTGTAAAGTGGAAATTTGTTGACTTCACAATCCCTGTCATCATTAAGTAATATTTTTTGTTGTTTGTACTGAACGCTACGAAAACAAAAAAGGAAACATTCTTTTGCAAGTGAAAATAAAGCTATCTCATAGTAATCTATCTATAAATAAATATTCATTTATTACCATTATACATCAGAGTCCTCTATTATTAATGCTAAACCTATACTGAAGATTGTGAGAGGAGACTTAGCTACCACAATATAAGATCTGCCTTACAACAGGATATTTATAGTGCAACCCAAAGATGAGCAAGGAACTTTCTGATTACCTGAAGACATATGTACTACCTTGGACAAAAATTATTATCTGGTTTACACGCCAAGTTATAACAATGTTTATGATGGGTTTCTGACACCTTTCTTCAGTCTGAACAAAGCCTCAGTTCCCTGAGCACTCCCAGTATATGGAACAGATGAGTTGTTAGCACCTGGGCCACAACAAACTACCAGCCATCACACAGCACTGGAATAGCAATCCGTGAGGATGGCGACATGGTTATCCACAAATCTTTCCCATTTCCTAGCACAAGAGTCTGGCTAACGATAGTGGGGAGCAGCAGCCACAGTCCAACAAGCAGGGCTGAACCACTGCCTTCTGCTAACATTTCAGCAAGATATAATCTCTCTGTCCCTTAAAAGACAAAGATGCTAACAATGGCTTAACCTTTAAATGAGCAAGTTGATGCTGCAGTCAAAATTTAGGCTTGAGAGAAAAAAAAAAACAAACCAAAAATGGAAGGAAAATCCGACAAAGTAATCCAGAATCTTGCTTCTATGTGAGAAGCCATCAGATTTAGCAATTTTGGCCCTTCTAAGCAGGGAAGGCAGGGGCTGGCATGAGACAATATCTTGTTGTTTGGTGGCATTTGGGCAGGCCTGAAATTTGAGTTCTCACCAGAGGTTTGGGCTCCAGCAGCACTCTTCTCCTGGGAGCTGAAGGACATATATCAGGGAGTTCTGCATTTTAGCGAGCCAGATTCTGCTTTCAGGTTTTGGAGGTTACCTCTGCGTTTTTGGTTTCTCAGTGCAGTGCAGTTGCTCCAATCGCAAGCATTGCCTGGCAGTCTCCAGGGGACTCTGCAAGCACTGGAGTAGCAGCAGGCAACTGGGAAGCACAGGCTTTGCCATGCCCTCCCCGGTATACCTGCACAGAGATACACGGCCGATCCCTTCAGTGTTGATGCTGTGGCAGTGTGGAGAGGGCTATAGTACAGAGAGCCCTGTGAGCGCATATCTGCCGTGGCTCACTTCTTTTGTGGTTCTAAGGAAGGAGAAAGGGGAAACAGTCTCATCAGCCAGGGTTGGTCTTTGTGTGAGGTTGACGCAGTTAGCCTAACACTGCCATTTCACAGGCTTCCCATGCTAAAAATAAGACTGGCAATTTCTGCTCTCAACCCCATCGTTCTGTTTTGGTCAAGATCTGCTGTTGCAATATCACATATTCCCGTGAGAAAGCCAGGAAAAAAAACACATGGTGCAGAAGCACTGCAGAACCCAAATGCCGCAGGGTAGTGCAGTGTCCTGCGTCCCCCTCACATGTGCAGAGGGGGTGACGGTACCTCTCTCACCTTGCCAGTGGCCCTGTCCCACTGTGATGTGCCAGCAGCTGTAGCCAGCAGGGCACAGTCTCTGGGAGGCAGAGGAGACCGAGAACTTCCCTGGCAGGGAAAGGAAGCAGGAGTCTATCAAACCTGAGCTGTCCTGTCTGTTACCAATCTGTACCAGGAGCACAGGCAAACCTCATGAGAAGGGCTGCTTTGGCTAGGAAACAACCTCAAGCAGGACAACAGGCAGAGCTTACAAGGGAAGGAAAAATGATTGTGCAGAACAGAAATAAGTCTTGGAGATCAAGAAGTGTAAAGATCAAACAGGTCTTAGCAAATTCTTCCCTTGGATATGAAAAGCTACCTATACACAAATTACAAGCAAAGAAGTGAGATCACCCAGTGCTGCTGCTGATAAAAACAACAGAATTGTCCAGGTGTGTCCTGAAAACTACCTGATTACTTTGTTACAGCTTTCAATAAGGATAAGGAACCCGAGAAGTCCAGAATTTTAAGGTAATTGGCACATGAAATCTCACACCAGCATCAAGGCTTTCAAATAAGTCAGCCAAAATAGGATCAGAGGGTGGAGACCACCAAACACAGTCCCTTCTCTAGGATGGGGGAAGAAAAGCAAGGGTCTGGCCAGTAACAGCTCTACTATACTCAGACCTAAAAAATGTGCAGTTTCACAACACGTCTGAGTAACATTAAATGGGAGGGAACAAATATAAAGGCAAAAGTTAAGTAGTGCTTTACCTTACAGGAATATTTTGCCTCACTGACTTCTTTCACTAAGAAAATCACTTTTCCAGCCAAAGTGTGGTAGACATTAGTGTCAGTAAAAGGTCCTTTGGAGCACATTGCGAGTGGTAATGCACTTTATACAGGCACTGGTACTCAGAGGTGCTGTAGGTCCCTGGACTACCCTGCTGGAGAGCTGACAGCAAGGAAGTGAGAAAACAGCATGAATGTCACCTCCGCTGTGCCACATGGTGACAGCACTCACAGGGCTGAGACAGGCTGAGAACTGCAGAGGCAGGGGAAAATACCGAGCGAGCATCATTGTTCCATGGCAGAGGTGATAAAACCTGTGACTGGATGGAAGAAGGGGACCATAAGCAGCTGGAAGAGCCTAGAGGGTGGCTAATGAGGAGCAGAGGTGGACAGAAGCATGAGGATCCTGACCCAGTGGTGTCCAGGAATCAGACAGGGACCCGAGAGCCACACCAGAAGACGGGTAAGTTCTCTGCAGGTAACACTTCATTGTAGCTTTGCCTACTGGTAGCTGGTGTTGAGTTGCTCTGACATATCCTGGTGAACCTGCTGATCACAGCCAGCTGCTTTGTGCCTGGTGACACAGTTTATCCTTCCCTTGAAGCCTCACTGGGCTGAGAAACATTGCTGCCCTTGTCTGGTGACCACAGCACCAAGCTGTGGGTGGGAAGCATCACACTGGAGAGGTGCTATGAGCTGAGCTTCCTCCAGGCTTGATTTTGATTGCTCATGGTTAATACTGGTAGTGATTACCTTGACATAGATAATAGGAGTGCGTGGACAACACTTGAGGATGATGCAAAGTAAAGTGTTTTCTGTAGAGTGGTGAAACTATCACAACCCGTCAGCTGGATGACTTTGAAAACTAAAGTACTAACAAGGACCATGACATGAAAATGATGGTGGTTGGGGATCAACGAGCTGTGTAAATAGGTCAGTAACTACTTATAAGCGCCCATCAAGAAGCAGGCACAAGAAAGGCAAAAGCAGTCCCCAGAAACTCAGGAGAAGTATTTAAGCTAAGCTCTATACTGACTATACACTAGCAAGGAACTAATCTGAAAGGCTGGTTTGTAATGCGCAGACAGACAATGCAGAAATACTCCTGAAGCTGCTCTAAGATGACCTGGAAAGTGGGAAGGGTAAATGTGTTTGCCCAAGACAGCAATTCAAGGTACTAACAGCGGGACCTTTGAGCTTGTTGATCAACTTGTCTGAACTATTCTTGTAAATGGGTTGCAATGGACAGCCAAGGAGGAGCCCCTGGCCAGCAGGCACCTGCAACCACAGAGCAGTCACAAGGTCAGCAGGTCACAGGATCACAGTGCCACATTTTCTCAGAAATGCTGGCTGATGAGAACTATGGAAGATGAGAGAATTACTGTGATTCAGAGTGAAACCCAGTTATAATAATCACAAAACTGCCTGCAAACCACAATCCTCACCTCTCCAACAGCTCTGTGAATGGGACTGGGGGCCCACCAGGGCTGCTCTGTCCTGGGGCTCAGCAGTGTGACAGCAGGTGGCAGCCCCAGCTCCAGCCCCAGCAGGAGTGGCAGTCTGGAAGGCAGAGAGAAGACTTCAGGACCCTCCAGAGCAACAGGTCCCCTCCAAGCAATGTGCACAGCCAGTCTGTTGGGCGAGGAAGTTTAATGGACATTGCCCAGTGAGACATCAGGCACTAGAAAGTAAATCAAAGGAAAAACCCCAAAGCCATTCCATTGCCAGAGGAACTGCTGCAGGACTGCACAGCAGACAAGCGTTTGACCTCGCTGTGGGGCTATTGCAGGCTCCTCAATCAACAGGAGGTGGTACGAGCCATGTCAGTGGTGACAGAGGAAGCTCAACCCCGGAGAAATGTGTTGAGGAGGGGCGCGGGGTGCTTCCTCCGCCAGCGTTGCTATCACAGCCACTGCCAAACGGTCATCGCAGGACACCTTGCTGGTCACAGGCCAGGAGCACCGCTAGGAGGGCTCATCGTGCCTGCGCGCCGCACTGCAGCTGGTCTGGAGGAACATTCACTCTCTCCAAGGACAGCGAGTGAACAGGTAATTTCCTCCTGGCTATTTGCTGACCTGGTTACTTGAGCTCTGCAAGTCACTGGCTTTCCCCAGCCATGGTGGGACACCAAAATGGTGGCAGAGAAACTGAGAGAGGGCTGGAGCCTCTGTATTTTCAAAGGCTCATTTTGATACTGGCCATATTAGACATGTTTTGGATGCTTGAGGGCTGTCTCAGTCTTTTCTAGATCTCCCTGTTGTCTGTTATGATCTACCCTTATGTCTTCTGGGTTCATAACACATTCTTCGTGTCCAAAGCACAGAGCTGCTGCAGTTATCAGCTGTAGGACATTCCTCACCTCCAAAGAGGTCTCCTGGCATAATTCCTCAGCTGCATGATTTTCAAAGCTAGCCAAGAGTTGCAGATGCATGTAGATGCTGCAGCACTGCCCTATGGTTTGCTCACTCAGGATGCTTTCGAGCCCCAGGGAACCTTCACCCATGGAGCCATGTTCCCCTTGCAGGGAAAATCCAAAGACATCTCTGACCTCCCAGGTCTTTTCTGTCCATGAACAGTTGCACCTGTAATATACTCCTGCATTAACTCCTTCAAAGCAGGAGGGAAAACAGCAATATTGCCTTAGATCCAAGGCAGTAAAACCACCCACTAGACCAGATACAGCTCATCTCTCTATTTCACATGGCTGCCATGGCATTGGTGGGGTTTTTCTTGGAATTGTGGCAGATTGGTCTAATAATTCTAAGATGAAGACCAACTTTCACAGTCCTTGAAAAGGCAGCATGCAGACCCCAGTACTTTGATTCTTGCTGCAGACCACTAAATGCTACCACTTAGTACAGGATTCAATGGCAGCTAAAACTAACGAGAGATGTACTAATAATTGCTCTATCACTAATGAAAAATTATGCAGAGACATCTCAGGACTGAAGGAGAGGACAGCTGTCCTTTTGCTGCACATCTCCCAGAGCATTTTGAGCTGTGAGGATGCTGGCTGGCTTCTCCTGAGCACCACTATAAGGGAAGAGATGAGAGCTGGGTTTAGGCATCCCTTTTCCATTATCAGACAGTTGTAACAGCTCACATAACTCCTAGTTGCAGGATACCTGCTGCTGCCTGATCTTAGTCTGGCCCAAAACAGAGGCCCCAGCATTTTCCCCTGCTGCCCTCCATGAGCAGTCTTCCCCGCACGGGACCCGGTGAGAAGCTGCGCTTTTCTCTCCTCCACAACTGATCAGGTTCGTGTCCCACTCCCTGCCCTTCCTATTAGGTACCCTACAGCCAGCTCTGCTCTGCAAAGTCATCTCCGCGGTCTGGTTTTCACTGTTGGTAAGGCCACGAACTATCTGAATTAATCACCGATTCAATTAAGGGTCTAGCTTCTAAAAGGTTTAATCTGCTTTTGCAGGAACTGTGCCTCTTAATACCTGCAAAATGAACCTCAGCAGCTGCAGTATCACAGCCTATGAAAGCTTTCCGCTTATCCAGCTGTGTGTTTACATCCCAGTTTTGCTTTTGGGCATTTTGCTGAACGTGTTGGCGCTGTGGGTGTTCTGCTGCAGACTCAGCAAATGGACAGAAACCAGAGTATACATGGTCAACTTGGCTGCGGCTGACTGCTTGCTGCTCTTTACTTTGCCTTTTAAAACTTTATCCCAGTTCCAACAGCTGAAGGTAGGTAGATGGTGCCTGGTTCTGGAAGGTGGCTATTTCATAAACCGCTTAATGAGCATCGGTATCATCACTGTCATAGCAGCTGATAGGTACCTTGCAATCAAGTACCCCTTGACAGCCAAGGTGCTGAGGTCACCACTGAAGGCAGCTTTTACCTCTGGATTTCTTTGGATAGTCATCATCTGTGTGATGTCCCTCATTAAAAAATTAGAGCACCGAGAAGAAGATGAACTTTGCTTTGAAAAATCTTCTGTTAAGCCCTCAGTGATCACACTGTGTGCTATTATTGTAGGGTTTTTCATACCACTGATCATCTTGAGTTATTGCTCCATACAAGTCATTGCAGAACTCATGAGAAAGAAGAACGAAAACTGTCACAAGGAAAAGTTAATCAGGAAGGCTGTCTACATCGTGTCTGCAAACATGGCTGTGTTCATGGTATGCTTTTTACCTCTTTACCTCGGGCATCTCCTTCGCTTTATAATGGACTCCATCAGCTCCAACTGCTCTGCAATACAGAGGGTTAATAATTTTGTTCACCTCGCCTCGGTCCTTGCAAACACGAACTGCTGCCTGGATGCTATTTGTTACTACTTTGTCAACAAGGAATTTAAGAAAGCATCTCCCAAGCTAGCAAAGTCCAAATCTGAAGCCAGTGAAGAAGCTGAAATTCAGCTCCCGTGCGTAACACATTAGTGCGAAACACATGCAGCACACATTTTATACTTGCTATGTTCAAGTTCAACTGAGACTCATTAGCAGGCTTTCACACTTTCTTTTTGTGCGAGTGGGATGGATGGACTTTCTGCTAATGGGAAGGATTCAGACACATGAAAATTAGCCCTGATTCAGACAACCACAGCAGTCCAGATCCTGATGTAATGATCTAGGTTGCCACTGATAATTCTCATTTTACTCTTACGCAAATTTGAGTAAAATGGTAGCTTTCCCCTGCAAAAACTGTCTTTCATTTTCCCAGAAAACCCAAAACAAGTACAGCTAGTGGTAAAGGGAATTTTTGTCCCTCCTCTCCACCTTGGATCAGTTTTTATGCAGCTGTAGCTGTGACAAAGAAACAGAGGTTATTCCAAATATCAAAAAAGGAAAAAAAAAAAGTCAAAGTGAAACCACTGCAGAAAAAGAAAGGAGGATGTTTTTATAAGTCACAAACTTCTTGGTTTTTAGTTGGTAACAATGCACAATCACAGTAGCAGAGGCAGATTTAGCCTGCTTTACACAAGTTTACAGCATCATTCATACTACGTAACAGCTATAAAATAGTCATCAATTGCAATACGAGGTCAGAAGAAATTGCAATTCCTTGTACTGGGGAAAAAATTTACATCAAAAGCATTTGAGTCAAATGGCATTAAAGCTACTATCCAAAGAGTTGGGGTGGTGCAGTGGGAATAAGGACTCTGTATTAGGGGTCTATTCAACCTTATAATGTAAAGGACTGTCTAAAGGAAGTGGCAGCAAGTTGTTCTAAAGTATCCAATATAAATAAAGTCATGTTACTGGCACAGAGTGTAGCCTCTTAAATGGGAAAGGTGGGGGATTAGGTGGTACAGGATCTGCTCTGCTGTCTGTCCCCCAAAGGTACAGCTCATCTCCCTGGCTGTCCAAGCGAGGGGCAGGGGGTATGAGCTGCAGCGGAGACAGGGATCTTCAAAGGCAGAACAGTGCATGCCACCCTGCGATGCACTTACCCACAAACAGTTAAGTAGGTAAAAACGCTAACCTTTGTAATGATGTTCAGACAGCACCCACGTGCCCCGGGGTGGGACGTACCAGGCATATACCTCCACCCATGTTTCCTGACCTCGGGCTGGGCTTTCATCTGTCTGCATGTGCTGGGCCAAACCCTGCTGCCACCTGTCCTGGTTTCAGCTGGGTTAGAGTTAATTTTCTTCCTAGTAGCTGGCACAGTGCTGTGTTTTGGATTTAGTAGGAGAAGAATGCTGATAACACACTGATGTTTTAGTTGTTGCTAAGCAGTGCTTACACTAGTCAAGGACCTCTTTTTCAGCTTCAGGTGCACAAGAAGCTGGGAGGGGGCACAGCCCAAGACAGTTGATCCAAACTGACCAAAGGGCTATTCCATACCATATGACATCATGCTCAGTATATAAACTGGGGGGAGTTGGCCGGGGGGCAGCGATCGCTGCTCGGGGACTGGCTTATTATTACTACTACTATTATTCTTATTATAATTTTATTTCAATTATTAAACTGTTCTTACATCAACCCGCGAGTTTTCTTCCTCTTGCCCTTCCGATTCTCTCCCCCATCCCACCGGGGGGGGAGGTTGAGTGAGCGGCTGTGTGGTGCTTGGTTGCCAATCGGGGCTAAACCACGACACCACCTCAGCGGCCTTACAGCCCCACTTCCAGCTTGGCCTTTGCATCTCCTCCTACGCAAGGCACATGCCAAAAGGAAGAAATCCCTTAAAGAGAGACCTTGTTGCGGGAGAGACCTGCAACCATTGAGCAGAGCCCTCCATCCACCTGCCCAGCAAAGCCCATGCCACCTGCACAGGACAGTAGCAAAGCCCTGACAGCTTCTCAGCGGGATGTGGGCTTCTCACCGTGCTTGCCAGAGATTCAGGCAGAAATGGGGAAATCTGCTCTGTCATCACCAAAATCTGAGAGCAGTACCTGGCCTTCGTTCACTGCACAATGGGGAGGGGAAGTAGGAGAGGCTCTAGTTGCAAAGACCACCTTTTAAGGAGGTTGGCTTCTCCCCTCTTCTACCCCTGCATTTTCTTTGAAAAGATCAAAGCAGCAACAAATGGCGCTGTGCATGCAGAGATGGACATCTCCTCCCAGCTCAGCCCAAGGTGCGGCATGGCTCTGGCAGTGATTTCACATGGCTCAGCCCGGCGCAGCTGGGCTTGCACTTTGCCTTCCCCAGCCCTGTGTGCTGTTAGGTCTCCCGTATCACTGTAGTAACATATGCACCTTTGTGACTTTAATTTGATGGACTGCTCCCAAATAAGGCTAAACATACCTTTAAGATTTCTTCCCTAGTATGGGGTTTGTGTGCTGAGTGCGCAGCAATTTGAGAGATTACCTGATTGCCAGTGTGTTTTTTTCTACGCCACGAGTCTCACCAACATGGGTGATAGCTCTTCAGAGGTTAAAGCTCTGCACAAACCAACCTGCTATTTTAGATGCACAGGAAAAAATACTTCTCCTCCAGCAACCGCTAATTAAATGGGTGGAGGAGATACAAAGCCGCCTACAAAAAAAAGCATTTCTGAGCATATTCTGCTAGGCCGTCTTGCTCAAAGTAACACCCCTTCCTCCAGCAGCCATTTGCCCAGAAATACATACCACAAACACTTGGCCAAAGACAGTCAAACTTCCTCACCCCAGAAACCTCACACCAAAGCCTCTGTACAGCACTGAGTCCTGAGGTGCTTACTGGGGTTTGGAGAGGGAGGGAGCCTCGGAGGGGCTGTGGAGGAGACAGTCAGTTTGTGCCAGTGCAGGATGGTGCTGGGCAGGGAGTGCAGGGATGGTCCTCACTGCCACAGCTGGCCCCCGCAGCGGCTCTGAGCAGGACCACAGCTGCTCCTAATGACTGCCTAGGAGCAGCTGGTTAATGAGGGTGAAGAGGCAGGAAAGCATGTTTCACTCTGAGAAAATAGGTGTGATAAACTATTGCTTTGACATAGGACCAGAACCTCTGTTCTTCACCATTCGAGCAGGGTCTATCCAAGTACAGGGCAGTCAGCTAGAAAACTGGATTATGCTGTTCTGTTTACTCACTTGTTTTTGCTTTTTCCACCTGGAGCTGTTGGGCTGATTTAGTAGAAGGAGTGTCCTCTAAATTCATAACCCATCTGGCCAAGCTCTCCCATACCATACAGAGAAGAGCTAAGGGATGAATTAAGCAGCAAGGAGGCAGCAGCAATCTACAGTAGTAGACATTTCTGGTGGGCTCAGCAGCCTCCGGGAGAGAAGGGGATCTGCGCACTTGCCAACAAGACATGGATTCTTCCACCAGTGCCTGGAAGGCAGACAGTCCCCACCCCACGCACAGACCGACTGTAACTATCCAGGTGGAGCAGGCCTTTCCTGGCTTGCTTTGATCTTGCTGCAAAAACCTAGCTATCTCATCATGTCCACCAAGCTTTCAAATATGTGCAACCTAACCTTCTCAGCATAGGACGAGCTCTGTCTTTCAGACTTCCCAGATTTCTCTGGAGCCAAGTCTGGACAACTTCAATCTCATGCTTTCCAAGTGATGAGGAGGGCTGGAACCTACACCTCCCAGGCTGGCTGAGGCAGGTATCTCCCACCCTGCATGACCATGCCCTGCCCTCGTCAGGCCACACAGCCCTCCCAGCAGCTGCAGGACACAGGCAGGCACAAACGCCTTGCACTGGCATCTCCTATATTATAATTCTATGAACTGGTGACAGAGCTGGACACAGCCAGTTTGACACCCTTCACAAGCACTGAATGGACTTGTTACAAAAAACAGATCACTTGAAAGCACGAGTGGAGCTGCTGCAGCGCACTGGAGGTGGCTGCACAGGTGGGACACACAGAGTGGAGGAACACATTCAAACCTCCCTCTAACTTTCATGCTGTTGTTCACAGACGTCTGGTAACGTCTCACACTAGTTTTCTTGCTTGGGGCTTTCCATTTGCTGTTGCTGTCACATTTTAACTGAACCCTGCTGCCAAGTACTGAACCAGGGCAGCTGACCAAAAAATGAGAGTGCAGCTGAATGTCAGGTGTGGGGGGAAGTGTGAAAGCTGTCACCAAAACACTGTGACATACTTCAAAGATGCTTTCATCAAAGACAGAAAAAGAAGGCACTTCTGGGAAAGTGAAAATCAGGGTGGCTCATTATCATTAGCTTGAGATAGAAGCATTCCTATGTGTCTCAGTTTCTGAATGAAGGCTCAGAAACATCACTGAGTCACTCCAACAGGATGAGCTGTCCCATGGGGGCAGTGCATGCACCAGCTGGGGACAGAGTCTGACACCATGCACTCCTCATCCTCAGAGGTGCTAAAAGGCTGCAGCATCTGCAACCCTGTCCATCAGAAATGCCGGCAGCTTTACTAACTTCAAAACTCCCATTTCACTTCTGTCTGCTGACATTTTTCTACCAAGATGAACATTTCATACTTCTGCCTTTCTGGCCCTTGGCTTTCAAGCCAGGCTCCCTGCTTTGGTTCGGTAAAAATTTGACAAGATATTTCAAGCCTGACTTTTATCAGCTTCAAAATTGCAACAGCAAGTCTGTAGGTCTCTTGCCCTTGGTGGGTGCCACAGACCGCAGTCACTTGTTTAACACTTGCCCTATGTCCCTGTATAAAAACAGGTTCCAGAAACATCACATTTCCACCAAAAGTCACGTTGCACCGACCAGGGACCAAAGAACTAGCTTTTCTCAGTGGCCCAGCAGAGAGACTCTGCATCATGTCACCACCACAGAGTTGTCACATTTCAGAAGGGTAGGACACCATCACACACACCCCACATGGGTCACACAGCTCCTCTGCGTCGCTGCAGCTATTTCATGACCTGCTTAAGTTAACACATTCACACTTCTACCTGTCACAAAGGTTATTCAATAATTTCTTCTGAGAAGAGCCCCTGGTGGTGGAAGGAAGGGGACTGCATAATTTAATCCGATTTCACAACAGAGAGGCAGCAATGGACAATTGCTCGCCAGTCACTGTGGGCAGGGCAGGGCAGAGCAGGCAGAACAAGGTCAGGAGTGATCTTGGGGCAGAAGAGAAGAGATTCTTGTTTAGGCTGTAATTTAATGGTAAATTAGATCTTTTACTGCTGCTCCCTTCCTTTCCTTGCTATTATTCTGGTGAATGGAAGAATGCGGCTGATGTTCATTACCTTTCTACTCTCCCAATGGCAACTGAGTAATCATGAAGAATTAAGCCCTTTATTTTATCACTTGGAGGCTGCTCCCTTTCATGTTCTGGGCACTGACCATATCAGACTTGAGTGGCATTTAACATGTCCTTAGGGGCTGGCTCCCAGTCCCTGCTGCCAGGCAGCCCCCAGTCACCCACTGTGCCACCCTGTGCCCAGTGGGGCAGAGCGAGCTCTGTGCCTGGGAGGAGCACATCCGCCAGCCATGGCCCTTCACCATCACTGGGATCTTTGCTCTCTGCCGCTGCAGTTAGACATTTTTGTCTCAAGTGACACAGATATATTGACAGTGTTTTAGCAATTTTAGAGAGGGGGTGGTGCTTGGCTTCTGTTTTGTTTTTAAAGAAACAGAATTCTGAAAAATTTCAAAGGTGCAATAAACTGTGCAATGATAAAAGATATATCTGACTTTAATAACATACCTGGATTTTTTCTCTTTTACCAGCTGGCTGGACCCAAATGGTGGATTGCGTCCCTTTGGGAAGAGCAGGTGATATTTCAGTAGGCAGAGAGCAGCAAGGGGGGAATCTCCCCTCCTGCCTCCCAGAGGGATGGTGGTCTGCAGCGGTCCCAGCTCTGGAAGAAGGGACAGGGGAGCTCAAACACAGCAGCACTGCTCTAGGTATGCACATTTGGGGTTTTTTTTGTTTTGTTTTTTAAGATTCTTCTGTTCTCACCTCTCACATCAGGGACCTCAGAGCTATTTCGGTCCCAGCAGTGAGGTCTCAGTAGAGGCAAATGCTTGACCAACTTCCCCGCTAGGTATAGCACAATCTAGGAAATGGAGGCCCTGCCAAAAAGTTCCAGTGGAGGCAATGCGCTCCCCGGCACCCAGGTACCCACCTGCTGCTGGGCTGCCCAGGGCAGGGCCACCCCAGCACCTGCTGCCTCCACCCAATGACAGGGAAGAAGTGGATCCCACCACCTGCCTGCGTGGGACAGGGATCCTAACTAGGCAGCATCCCTCACTGGTTTTCAAAAGAATTAAATAAAATTTTAAAAAAGAGAAAAGGCCTCCCGTGGAGATGAGAGCATGGCAGAAAAAGCACTCCGTTTCAAAAAGGGGTTTCCCAGATTTTGCATTTAAAGGCACACCCCAGGTTCAGAATGTGCTGCTGGTGACAATTTATCTAGATGATCACTGCAAGACAAATCTGAGGTGATGATACTGAAACCAGTTATGAAATCCAGCGCATTTCTATTTTTTTATTAATTCACATAGGCTGTATTTTTTGCCAGTAAACCCGAGGCTGATTTATTTCCACTGGTGTATTTCAACACTTTCCTCTTCCTCATAAACACACAAACCCCTCGCATCTTACTCTAGTTTCCCTTGAAACATTTCCCTATTTAAACTTTGTAAATTTTTTATTTTTTTGGTAAAAGTGACCGAAGGAGGAACTGCTTTTCTGCTTTCAGATAGGTCTGCATAAGCCGGATGCTAAAGAGCATGAGTCACTTTTGTGCTTGGCGAAGTTTCTTCAGTTTCCAGCTGCTCAAAGGCACAGCACGTCAGTCAGCATACACAGAAGAGAGAAATCACAAGAGCTTCTTTTTGCGTACTTAAAACCTCCCCCATAGTGCTGGCAAATGCCCCAATGGCACGAAGGTTTCTGCCAATGTCAGAGGGGCAACAGAGACCTCCAGCTTCCTGGCGCAGCGCACACAACAGAAACAAAACAGCCCTCCTTTGCTTCGTTGCTTTCGGCGCCAATAGTGCCAGTTTGCAAGCCCTGTCCCCAGCGCAGGGACTGGCCTGTCCTCTCTCCCTGCACGGTTTGCACCTGGATCCACACTGGAGGCATCCCACAAACCTCTCCTCCACGGAGGGATGCACAGGGGAGCTCTAGGAGTCTTCCAGGCCCATCTGCGATGTCTGCCTATATCTTCCCTTCTTCCTCTAGGGTCTCTGCCATGGGAATCCCCCACCCCAGCACTACTCCCCATGCCCAGCCTGCCCCAGGATCCTGCTGCAACTGGAAAGTGCCTTTATGCCTTATATTGCTGTGACAGAGGAAAGAAACGGGTGTACAAGACCCACATGAAAATCTAGCTTTAGAAATTGCTCTATTAGCAATTACCCTTTCCAGAGAGTGACCTGTGCTGCACAGCTCTGCTTTCTTTTTACCTCTTGGAGGCTTTCCTTCCCCAGGTGGCTCCATCCTCAGCAAAACCCAGTGCTTGGCAGGATCAGCCAAAGTCTCTGGACTGTCCAGCATCACTGCAGTATGCCACGAGGCAGGCTGGCCTGCCTGTGAATGGCCACTCAGGATCCAGCTGCTCAACAAAGCCACCTGGCCTCCCCTGCCATCAGCTGCAGAAATAACAGGTTTCCCCTCCCCTGGGAAAGGCTGGACATGACCAGGGTGAAGTGATGAAAGAGGACAGGCTACCACAGCTGGAGGAGGCGGGGAAGGTCCATGCCTGCAGGGCAAGCTTTTTCCAGAAGCCCTGTGATATCCCCAACACAGCCTGAGGGTACCCAGCACAGTTTTCAGTGAGGAAGCACATGCACCACAAGAATTTCCATAAATGCGAGGGAAAGAAAGAAAGAGGGAAAGAAAGAAAGAGGGAAAGAAAGAAAGAGGGAAACCAAAACAAACAAACAAATCAAATCCCAAAACAACACACAAACCCAAAAAACCTCAGCAACAAGCAAACTAACCAATCTATCACCCATAGAAAAGGTGACTTATGTGTGACAAATTCTTGGGTTTGCAGAGATGTGGCCATGTTGCGGTTTAGCCCCAGTCGGCAACCAAGCACCACACAGCCGCTCGCTCACCCTCCCCCTGCCCCTGGTGGGATGGGGGAGAGAATCAGAAGGGTAAGAGTAAGAAAACTCATGGGTTGAGATAAGAACAGTTTAATAATTGAAATAAAATAATAATAGTAATAAAAATTGCAAGGAAAAGGAGAACAAGAGAGAGAAACAAAACGCAGGAAAAACAAGTGATGCAACTGCTCACCACCCGCTGACAGATGCCCAGCCAGTCCCCGAGCAGCAATCGCAGCCCCCCAGCCAACTCCCCCCAGTTTATATACTGAGCATGACATCATATGGTATGGAATAGCCCTTTGGTCAGTTTGGGTCAGCTGTCCTGGCTGTGCCCCCTCCCAGCTTCTTGTGCACCTGGCAGAGCATGGGAAGCTGAAAAAGAAAGTCCTTGACTAGTGTAAGCACTACTTAGCAACAACTAAAACATCAGTGTGTTATCAGCATTCTTCTCCTACTAAATCCAAAACACAGCACTATGCCAGCTACTAGGAAGAAAATTAACTCTATCCTGGCTGAAACCAGGAGAGGCCACCAAATGGGGAGGAAAGAGGTGTGCCTTAGAAAACACACCACTATTTCCATCAGCCATTTGGACTCATCCTTTCCAGGTACTGGGGACTTTTTTTTTCTTTTTTTATCGCCATCATCTCCTGTAAATGGACCCCAGAAGCAGCTCAGCCTTTCCAGCAGTTGTAGGGGCACATTCTGGTGGCCAGAGCTGGTTGCTGCCACTCTGAGTTATCCTGACCAGTGCCGAGCATCCAGCCCCAGTATGGGCCAGTCATCCTCACCCAGTGCATTTTTTGGTGCGTTATCAACTACAGCAAAAATGATCTGATAGAAAGCAAAAAAAAAAACGCTTAAAACAAGCAAGCAAACAAACAAAACCACAACAAAAAAAAACTTTTCTGCAAGAAGTACCCAACTCTTATCGGTCTCTTTGGCATTGTCTCACTCACATTCCTTTTCCTTTCCTAAGAAAAAACATTCCTAACCTAAAGCCAAGATGCAATGATCAGAATACATTTATTACAAAAAGGACCATCAAAGTCAGGGATCTTTCCATAAGGCCTGTCTGCCCTGCATACCTACCACCCCAGCTGCCAAACGCATATTGGAGGTGTGAGCACGCTGACAGCCTGAATCATCACAGTGAATTTATGCCAGGGCAGAAGTTGAAACCACAGCATGAGGACATTTTTTTTAACTGTGAACTTGCAAAGTGCTGAGCTGTGCAAGCCCATTTCTTTCTGCAGCACCTTTTGCTGCCCAACCACCAGGTGCTCCACTGATGCTGTAGATTGGGGCACTGCTGTGAGGTAGGGGTATAACGAAGGATAAGCAGCAGGCTTGGCAAAAGGCAATATTTTGGGGGAAATGTATGCAAGTTAAAAACATACATTTTCTCTTATCAGCAAGGTAAATTCACAGATAAGAGCAGTAGGTGCCAGAGCTTTTCCTCAGGCCTGTATTTACCCTCTTGTTGTTAAACATGTTTATAAGCCATGCTGACACATGACAGGTGGTAGGGAGCCTTGGTTTCATGAAAATCCAGTGCTTTTCTATAAAAGCAGCATTTACTGCTAATTCTGGTGCAATCTCACCCACATTTCCAGTTACAGAAAAGGCTGGTCTAACCCCTCCCAACAGGTGCCAATGCAGGGCCAGTGTGGTTTTGCAAGACCATTAATGACCCTTGGCTCAAGCAGGCACTGGGAAATCAGACTGGTTTTGGTGCTCGGTGAAGTCCCTTCACTGCCACAGCTTAACAAAACAGCCCATGACTGAAGAGAAGAAGGGCAGCCAAGAGAGGAAAGTGAGTGGCTAATAGACCCCAACCAGCAATCCTCTTCCCCAAATGGAGCAATGATTATTCAAGGTCTGCTCCTCTAACCTGTCCATGTGGGAGTGACAAGCCCAGCAGGAGAAAGTCCCCAGCCCCAAGGGCCAGGTCCCCCGCTCTGCACCAGCATCCCTCACTGACCCATTTTATTACCAAGCCCCATAGACAAGTTGGCACTAACCTGCAAAATGCAGAAGGAACCATCTTTCACCTTCCTCATCTCACCTTTTGTTTCTGCACCTTGTGCCAGAGTAGCCTGTCTCTGATCGACAAAGATTACACCATTAAATGATTTCCAGCAGATCTGACTCAATAAATGACCCATACAAGAGCAACAAACCCTAGATGTCAGTAACTTAGGGAAGGTCAAGCAACCAGAAAGCTGTCACAAAAAATGGAAGGAAGAAGAAAATATTTGGAGATTCGTTTTAAGACAACAGCTAAAGAAGAAGGCTCTATGAGTCATCTTCTACTATTTCTAAAATCCTGATTTGAGAAAAAACATTGTGAACACAACCCTCAGTCTCCAGCTGAAAAGTAAATAACACATCAGTCAACATAGAGAGAAAATACTCCCTTTTTCTGCTTTCTTCCCTGTGCTGGTGACAAAAAGTAGCAGTGTGACATAAAGGATGTAAGGGGAACAGAAAGCAAGTAAGCATCTAGGAGAGACACAGCGATGGAGAAATGGCAGTGGCTGCGTGGCGTGCAGGACAGAAAAACAAAAACTTCTGCATAAATTTAGTTCCTGATGCATTAGGCTTGTAAAACTAGAGAAATTAGGAATCCCCATTTCTGAGCAGAGAGCATGGGTAGTTTACTATATATCTTTTTTGTATAAACTGCTTTATTTTCTTGAACTCCTGATTCTAAGATGTTCTGCACGAATCAGAAGGTTTACTAAATATTCTTCAGATGGGATTTCCAGACTTAAAGTAGGTTTTTTTCTTTTTTTTTGGCAATACAGTGATAATCTCTGTGCTAAGCTGCCTTTTCAAGTGTATGAAGAAGTTATGTTCCCACACTTCTCTCTGGGTCTTCTGAAAACAACTGTCTTCAGTCACTGGTAGCCAGAGCTTCTTCCTTTGGCTCAGATTTAACTCTGCTGCAGAGTATTAGTGATTTCTGTGAGCATCTGGGCTCCCCTATCAGTACAGTCTTTGTAGGCAGCCAGAGAAAAAGTGCAAGTGCATGAACTCACCACCTCTCCCATGCACCATGAGAAAGAGCGCGTCACATGGAAATCAGCTTCTCACAGTACAGGTCACCTCCCCATGAGGTTTATTCCAGTTGTGGTCAGGCTGGTAGGAAGCAGAAATCCAGCACACTCCATGCTGTCCCAGTCCTTGCTGCAGCTGCAATGCTGTCTATCTACAGCATCTGAGCCCAGAGAAGGTTGGATTTGCAGGGCCCTGGCACTACACCGCAAAGCTGGAAGACCATCCTTGCTGTGGCAGGCTCGAGCCCACCAGATACTTTCCCAGGTTACTGCAGCCTGTAGTTTAGGAATCTCCTAAACCAGAGATTGCTTCTTTATGTAAAATGGCCCATCAGGGGCTTTTCTGCCTTCCATGAGCACACAGAATCACTTTTTATAAAATTATTTAAAAAATTAAAAATCTAACGACACTGTCGACATCTAGCTTTCGCAGCATATTCAGCATGCCCTTGTACCTGCCAGAGCTTGGTGCAGCATTGCACCAGGCAGAGCAAAAGGAGCCAACTGCAGCCAGCGCCCATCAGGTAAATCCTGAGTTGGATACTGCTCTGAACAGAAAACATCTGCACCCACCTAGAGCTGCCAAAGCTAAAGACTGCTCTGAAACTCCAAAAGGCCCAAGTTATGCTGTTATGCTACAGGGCTGCACAGAAAGCGTCAAACCACCTGACTGTCTGCAACAAAATCTCCAGCACACCTGGGGGAGGAAGGGCAGAAGGTCACCTTAGAAAGCAGAAAAAGGTGTTTTGGGCCAGACTTCTGCTGGGCTGCCCGAGGGACAGTCCCTGGGAACTTACACCTTTGCTCAGTTGTCTACAAAGACATTTAAAAACACTCATGCAGCAGTATGTCTAACATATCTGGAAGAGAAAAATCACTTGACAACTTATTCCCTAAATGCTTTTCCCCATCCTCCTTTAGCTAGTTTCTTCCCTCCCACAGGTGTCTATGCAGGTAGCCTGGGAGACCTCAGCTCACCTCAGAGCCAAGCAAATGGGATTTGGGGGAAGGAGGAAACCCAACTTGGGGTTAAATAAAAGGGAGGGGGGAAAGAAACATGGGTGTGAGGCAAACCATCCATTAGTATCAGTTTTGATAATTTTGAAATGCATTCAGCTCCTCTGAAATGCCTTTATACTCATGCTCTCACGCTGCTCACTTCCATGGGTGACAGGATGGGAAGCAGGGACTAACCTTAACCAAGAAATGTCATTTTTCGGTGGAATTCCCGTTCTGCTTCAGAGGGCTAATCTAAAAAAAGAACCATTCTCACAGACACGTTTCCACCCCTGGTGATAAGCAGGAAGGTGCTGTCCCCAGCTCCCCATCCCTCTCTAGGGATGGGCACTCACTGCAGGGGCAGCCCTCCTCCTGCAGCACTCTGGCTCAAGGGGCAGTTCTCCTTTTGGAGACAGCCTTCTGGAAGGATGCAGCTATTTTGTGAGGGCAACACCTTTCTCATGTGCTATCATTGCAACTGGCCACCTTTTGTTTGGGGAAGAGAGGGAAACTGATGTGTTTTGGCTTCTGGAAAAGCTTTGGTCTGTGATGAAAAACATCCTGCACACAGAAAAAGAAACACTTTAGTAGTTTTGGGAAAGCCTAGCATGTTGCAGTACCCCAAGAAAATCCTCACAAAAATGGTACTTTTCTGTTATTGTCAGTCATATGGGCCTATTAGAGATATCAGGGATGTTGGAGTTATTGGAGATAAAAACTTTGAAGGTAATGTTTTAACCTGGCTGCTCTCATCAGCTGAAACCACTGCAGCAAGCTGAAGCGATGTATGCAGCCCTCAGCTAGCACCTGCACCAGCAGCAGCTTGGGTCAGAGGCAACAGCACTGGCTCCGGAGGGCTGGGGCCACCGGACCCGGGCACCTTTGGCCACAGGTGAGTGCACTGAATTGCAAATGCAGCTGGCCACAGGGGTGTTTTGTGGCAAGCAACTTCACAGGATGAACCACTCAATTCAGCAAGGTGGTATCACGTCCTTTGTACGTGCTTAAAGTGATATTGATAGGGTTAACACCTGACAATGCACATCACACCTGTTTCCATCTCATAGTCCATAAGGTTGTTAAAAACATAAGTAAATAAAAGAAGTCTTCTTTCTTGGCTTCACAAATTAACAGGGAAAACACTGGCAGTGATGTTCCCAAGCCTACTGAGATGCTGGCTTGACCTCTGACACCCGAGCCCCCAAATACCCACCTCAGCGAAGTGATAACCTGTGAGCCAGGACATGCATTTGGCACCACATGCAGGAACGTAGCCCCAGACAGACAGACGTCCTCCCCGGCCTCGGCCTGCCCACAGCCAGACACCCACCGTCCATGCCCACGGCAGCCTGCACTTACCCGTAACCTAATGCAGCACAGCTCTCGGTTGAAAGCTTTCAGGTGAGTTACTAGAGCGCCTTTTCCACAGCGTTGCGTCTCCAGCCCCGAGGCTTGGCGACTCTCAGCGCTGTAAACCACTGACCCCTGCCGACAACAGCCCTGAGCCGGCATCAGCCCTCCACACACTGCCGGCACCAACACAGCCTCTGCTGCTGCGCCTTTCTCTTCCCAAACACCCACCCCAGCTCTGAGCCTGGCTCTCCCACACACCTAAGCTCTGCCTAAGAGCTCTTGTGCCTACGACACTCCCTCATGTGGTCGAGAGCTGAGGGTACAGCGAAGATGCTGCTCAAATGCTAGAAACACTAAATGAAGGGGCAACACTTAAAAGTAATGCTCTGACCACCATTAATTTACTTGCAATGCAAGCAGCGCGCTGGGGCAAGTTCTCATCATTAAATTTCAGTACAACAGAGCAGAATTTCACAGTGCTTCTCCTAAACAGTAAAAATAAGGCATTTCTTTTACTGTTAAGCATATATCTTGTTTGTGTCTATTTACTAGATTCTTTTCCATGTTAGATAAAATAAATCGTGGACAACCGGGACAAGAGTGACCTAGCTAACAATTAGTAGTAAGCCCCAGGTTTGTCATCTATATTAACTGCAACTATATGGTATTTCCACCCTTTTCTTTTACAGCACTAGTGATTTTAGCAGCAGAATAATATATTTAAAAACATTTAGACATTCTTTAGTCAAATGATACAAAGTTATATACAAATGATCTACCTTCTTTTGCCAGACAAAGCTCCATGCAATGGATATTAGCTTTTGCAATATCAGAACTAGCAGTGAAACTTAGAATACCCTTTCGCCAACTCCTGAAACTATAACATAAAATAAGATACAAGCTCCCTTACCCTCAATGTCCAGCCAATAACCCAGAAAGGACTGCTTCAGTGAAACTTACTCTTGCCTACAGATGATGCATGCCAAAGAAGCATCTGAAGAAAATTACATTAATTCTTTTCACATCCTCTTCCCCCCCCCACTTGGTAGCTCTCTGTTGCTGGGTTTCTTTTTATAGAGTGCAATGATGTATGGGGGAACTCCTGACTCTCAGTCAGCTGTTGCCACTGGTGAGATCAGGGAACAAATCTGTGGTAAATTAGGCATGGAGTAAAGCAATGTAGTGATTATACCACCTGGTAAAGAGCTAGTGTCAACTGGCAGAAAATAAGGACTCATACCAAGGTAAGAGTTTATGCCACTCTGGGATTACATTGATTTGTACTCAAAGTGTGCAATTAGTTAGGGTCTTCTCTGCCCCTCTCAATGCTAACACACATGCAGCTGTCACATTATCCAAGGTGATTTCTAATTCACCTCAATCTTTTGCATGTGAAAGCACAGACTTGCAGAAAAGGCAGGAAGAGACCATCTAATGAAAGGCCAGCTCAAGTATTCCCATGTTATAACTAGCGGAATTTTGTCTAACCTGCTTTTAATAACACCTCACAGCAAGGGATATTTCTAGTTTCATCTATCTTCAGCATTAGAAGGGTTTATTTCAATTTCCAGGCAGAGCATTTCCAGCTGCAGTGTAAATCCATTATTTCTTCTCCCATCTGCAGTGGATATAGCAAACTATTTATTCCCTTCCCCTTCATAGCTACCATTTATGTGTTTGAAGACCTATTTATGCCCTCCATACTTCAACATCTGTGCTCTAAATACACCCAGATACTTCTGCGCTGCAGGTGTAGCTCACTATGCTTTCTCCCATTTTCTAGGCTCTCTCTTGGATTGAGCTGTTTTTTTCCTTTCTTTCTTTCATTTTTAAGAGAGGCACCCAAGACTGAATATAGTTCTTCTAAAGCCTTAAACAATTACATACCCCATAATCATGTTGACTTTTTTCTACAACAGCATAATCTTCCATTTCGTTTCCAGTCATACTCCATTTGCAATCTACTCTAAGCCTCAGATCCCCTTTTTCAAATCTGCAGCTTATCAAGCTCACCCATCTCTCACATTTGTGCTCACAACTATTCCTATGTATGTGCAAAACTTTGCATATATCATTACGCCTCATTGAATTCTTTCTTTTCCAAACCATTTGTCCGACTTGTCAACAACATTTGAAATACTAAATTTCACTTCTACTGTCTTGTAGAGTCTCTCATTCCTGCAACAACTAATCATGTTGTAAATAGAGTTAATTCTTAGGTTAGGAGGCCGCAAACAGAGTAAGTAATTTTGATAACCTTTATAATAATATAAGGAAATATCATTCTAAAAGAGTATGTTCATACAGTCAAATTACAGCCATTTTCTTTGTACCATTATGAATTATTCTAGTCCCTGTTAGTAGACAGCCTACACAAAAATCTGGAAATACTACTCCTTTGTCGTGCAATAACTCTGTTTTATACACCAATTTCTTGACTGTAAGTTGTCAGAGATTTATGAAAGGCAGCATGAAGGTAAAGCCCCTTCCCCCTGGCTGCAAAAGCTAGACATTTCTACCTGCCACTGTGTGAGATCAGAGAGACATGACAGATGCTGCACCTCTACAAGCTGCGAGCTGTGCAAACACAAGCGATACTGCTGCCGTGCTTCAGAATACCAAGCTGAGAGGCAACACGGTTTGGTTTTAAATTAACCTCAGTTGAAGACTTTTTTGTTAAACAATGGGGAACGACATGCGTCGCAGAGAGGCAGTGTAATGTCACAGCCAGGCACCCTGGGGCCCCTCGCATGGCTCCTATTTTACCCCACGCCTGACAGGATAACTCTGTCAGGGCTAGAGAGATGACCAAATTGTGCCTTAATGTATAACTAGTGACTGATTAACACATCCCCCAGGCCAAAACTGCCCTCTGCTGCTCAGCACTAGAGGAGGCCCTGAACCCTCTCCCAGCATGGCCCTGAGCAGAGCTCTGGGGGCTCCATCACGCTGGCCTTCTCTGGCAGCACTGCAGGCTGCAGCTTCATCCTGTGGGAGCAGAGGGTCTGACCCTGAGAAAACACCCAGCACCCATTCTGGCAGCGTGGCAAAGGCCTGAATTGTGACCAGACTCTGGCAGGCTGCAAGTCCCTGGCTCACTAGCTGAAGGCATCTCCAGGGAAGCTTTGCTGTTTCAAGCTGGGAGATGACCCTCAAGCTGTGATCCAGGGTGTAAAGGCTTGCTGTTTGAGGAATACTGCAGATTTAAGGTGGAATTGGAGAAATAGCTGGCCAGTTGCCACTGTATATCTGGGCACTCTAGAACAATCCCAATTGGAGATTTAGGCTCAGTGAAATGATTTGCAAAGGAACTTCTTCCTCTGGCCTAGAAAATTTAAGCCCAGCATCACATCTAAAGCCCCTTTTTGCAAAGACCAAAATAGGTCATGCTTGGTGCATGCATATAAGGTAATCCCTGGGATCAGTGAGGAGTCCAAAAGCACAAGACTTCAAGGCAATGATATAGTTAAATTCCTATGTGGTAACCTGTCTTCACAAGTTTCTCGGCCACCTCAATACAATCCCTGTACAACCTGGGTCTTAGCAATCACCCTTCCCACCCAACACAGGAAGAAATGGGGTTTATTCAGAGCAGCCTGTTATAACAGCACAATATCTTTTTTAGTAGAGGCTGACACTTGCACTCAGCTCTCACACCCTTCATCCTACTCCAAACACATGAGGCAGTCCCTTAGGAAAATCCTAGCTTGTAGCATAAAAAATGGAGGCAGTCCTTCTTGGAGAAAGCTAGCTAGTCAGCATACATTCAGGGCCTTTATCTGACTCCTGGAAGGTCCCTGTGCCCAGGACACTGCAGCACAACAAAACCCTATATAATATATGGCAAGAGTCATCCCTGAGAGCAGCCACGCTGGTGTCTGGCCTCCACACCTAGCACAGGCCCACACACCTCTAGCTGGATGCAAAGTGATATAAGTGCATTTTTAAAGTGCAGAGCATCCTGGCTGCCACAGAGACAGACAGACACACATGCACACACATCCCACCTCTGGAGGCAGGCTGGACCACTCTGGGCTTCAGATAACTGCTGGGTCTTTCAGAGGCTGTGTCCACAGAAATTCAAAAGTTGTCATCTCAGGCTGGTATTTCAGTAACCTGGTAAGGTTACTTGCCAAAACTTCTGTCCCTTAAGATTTTTTTTAAATCTTAAGTTTTTTCTTTGTTAAAAAAAAAGTCTGTATCTGATTGTGTGATAGTTTCTGCCATTCTAGCATTAGTTAATTTGAGAGGTTTTCATCTGTTTGAGGTTTTTCACTTTCCTGTAAATTGCTTTTTTGATCCCTTTCATGTTATGAGGCTTTTCTATATGGGCTATTTATAGGAATGCACCTGTGCTACAGTGAAGGGACCTTTTCAGCATTTCAAATAAATCTCTACCACTTGGTTTGAAGTGGAAAGCTAGAAGGTTATCATTGTAAGTGGCATGATTATACTCAAATGAAGTGCAGTTTTATTTCCAAAGCCATTCATTCACCCTAACTTGTGTGTAAAGACACTTGGCTATGGCAGGCAGCCAGAACAAAGACAACCATATCGACTCAGCTAGACTAACATTACACATCAGAAGGAAATAAGTATCTAGCCACCATTAGGCTCAAACACCATGACCTCTCTGCACACAAAGGAGGATGAATTCCCACTCTCAGCGAAATAAGCCAGAGTGCCTTTCCCCCTTGGGAGCCAGCTGGGCTGGCAGAGCAGTGCAGCATCCCCACCTTGCTCCCCCTTCTGCAGCATCCAAGACCCTGAAACCGAGACCCACCAGTTGTATTTTAAATACTAACCATGTGCTGATAGCAAGGGCAGATAACATACATACGAAGCAGAAACAAGCTACAGCTGATTGAACTTACCTCCATTACTGTCCTCTTCAGACACCAGATTCAAGGATGGCCAATTCTCTTCAAGGCAGAGACCCCTTCTGCACTGGAATAAATAAGAAAATTTGCTCAGTTGCCCTTTCCAAGGGAGAACAGACAAAACCCAGTTTTCACAAAGAGGCATTTTTTCAGCAGCATAAACCAGAGCTCTCTCTCTCAAAGGCTGGCTATGTTATTAAAATAAAAAGGAGTTGGCTGGGACAGATTAGAGATGAGAACAAAATAAAGCTCATAAAGTAAGCGTGCATGCAACCCACATGTACAACATAATGACTGTTAATAAGTCATTATGACATTGATACACACACAAATATATACACACTTTTTTTTTTAATAAGTGCACATATGGGGAGAGAGTGCACTGCACAAAGGAAAAGTAAAGTTCCACCTTGATGCCTCTTGTCCAATTTACAGACATCAACTACCCCAAGATGGCACTGTCGGGTAGCGTTTCCTCTACCAGCACCGGCAACCACCCAGAACTATGTCTTCAAAGTAATTGCAGGGATCCCTTTAAACATTTTCTTAAACATTCTTTTTTTCTTTTTTTTCTTTTTTTTTTTTTTTTTTTTTTTTGGTGTCTGTCTGACTAGCTATTCCTGGGCACTTTCTATTTCTCAGCAGCACTCACTGCATCTCCATGTTAAGTTACTCAGTGATTCAAGCTGGGACTTTGATACCCTGGGATCTGTCAGGACATCTTATGGAAGCAGCAAGGTTGACAGCAATTCTCATACCCTCAGATCTACTTGCCAACATGAGGGGACACAGGCTGGAGAGTCTGCACTGACAAGTGCACCCTGCCAGTAGACTTGGCTGTGATGGAGCAATTTGTGCTATAGTCTGCAGAAACCTCAAGAAAAACACCAAGCTAAGCAAACATGCGAGCCATGGACACGCTAACTGCCATCGTCCTGGTGAGACAATCCCAGTATGAGAAACAATCCCCAACTCACATCTCAAATAGCCTTGTCCCTTGGACAGCAACATTCATTTTGGCCATACTGTGAGGGGGCCAGAGCTGGTCCTGCTTCTCTGCAATCCTTTGAGACATCCTGGATCAGCCTTGTTAATACACAGCTGAATACACACTGGTCTGAAAAAAATAAAAAGGTAGTGGCAACTTGGTTACGTAAGTTAAAATGGGAAAGACCCGGAGTGCAAAGATGACACACATTAATTAAACAGGGAACATCTCAGATCTGGAAAATGTTACTTTTAGGCCAACCTGTTCTTTTCATTTGACTCCAATCCATTGCAGTTATAGGCTTGAGTGTGTAGAGCTTCCTGTCCAGAAATGCCAGTCCCTACACTGGGGAAAGATGGATGAGGAGAGGTTAAAGAAAATGGAAAAAAGGCAGTTTCCACATAAGTCAGCTCTTTTTCAGTCCAAGCCATTCAACAGAAACGGGTCTTTCAGAAAGTCGTAGCATTGAGAGTGCATAAACCCTGTAGATGAGGCAGCTCCCACCCCTTCGTGCAGGGCCGTCTGTGTGAAGGTATAGGAATGACTGTGCAAGGCACAAGCACGCAGTGCGGCTGCGGCTGCTGCTTTCCTGCACTAGCGTCCCTCTGCGCCAGACTGCAGTGATGGGTGTTGACTTCCATCAGTCCAGATGGAAGATAGTGATGGTCCAGTCAACAGTGGTCAGGTAATACTTGGTATAATGAAAATGCAAAGGAAATAATATTCATTATGTGTTTCATTACCGAATGCAATGCAAAGGCTGAGAAAAAAATGTTTTTCTAAGAAAAAAAATAAATCTAGATACACCATTTATCACCATTTATATGGTGTAGATGGGTGAGCATAACACGACACTCTGATCTGATCACTGCCTGTGTCAGGAAAAAGAATAGTGTGCAATAACGACACACTGCCAACTGGAATGGTGAGACAGAGCAGAGTCATACTCTATTTCACTGCAATACAATGTTATAACCCACAGGAGCCTGAGTGCTCAGGAGGCCTGTCAAGGAGCCATGTGGTCTCCCTGCTCAGGTCCCAGGCTTGTATCCACACTGCTGCTAACCATTAGTTCCTTTTACTGTATGATTGTGAAATTAGCTGGTGGTTTCCTTTGAAACCTTAGTTTTGTGCACATTTTCTTTGGTAGTGCCGCTGCTCAGTGAGCATGGCATCTTCATTAAACAAAAGCTTTTCTCTGTTTCAAGAGATCAACACAGCAGCCTTGCATTTTTCCCTTTCCAGGGGGCTCTTCAAAAGATACAGTCTGTATGCATTCCATGGAAACACCTGTAAGAATTGCATGCCTGTTGGTGGATGACAACTGCTGTGGGCTGTGCTTCACCAGTGCCAGCCCAGCTATGCCGAGCAACCACAAACCCTCTTGACTGGCCAGCTGGCACAGGTGGATTGTGCTGGTGAATCTTGTGGTGCAGACTGCAAAGCACATTCGTGCAGGAAGCTCTGTGTCTATTCTTACAGTTTCACTAAAGCTGAGCTCGCAGCTTGACTGGCTGCTCCTTCCTACAAATACCCAAGAAAAGTTATAGCCTATTGGTACGCCCACAACCAGAATTGCTTTTGGCCAGATGCAAGCTGCTCTCTTCCTGCCTCAGGGGAGGGATGGACTGGCCATGAAATGCATGTCCTCACTGGCACTTGGCTGATGCTGGCCATGTCTAACTGGCCTTTTCTGGCTCTAGACAACCAAACTGAACTATGGTGAATTAGATAATTTCAGCTCAGCTGTAGACTGTGGGTCTCTGAAGTTATGAAGGAGATGCCACCCTGCATGCTTGGTGTCCTGCTGGTGAATTTCTGAATCAGGTACAGCTGAAGATATTCTGTACCTTAAAATATTACTCTCACAGTTCTGCTCACTCAACCATACTAGCGTGAGACTGGCTGCTCACCAGACTGGCCATTTCCTTTCCTCTCAACATACAATCCTAAGAAACCTTTGTAAGGTTTCTCAAATGTAGTCAGAAACAAACCTACACTCATAGCTGGCCAGCGCCAAGAACAACTGCACTTTTTGCTCTGTCCTGGGCTGCCTTTAAAGGTCTCTGCCTCATCTTGGAGAAGCTGTATATGGCTGTTCCTCATAAAATACAGCAGTTGCCAGGTTTCCTGATTTCCAGTTTTGCAGTCGCCTGCACTTGCTGCAAAAAAGTGGCTACGTGAGAAAAACACAACCCCCTAGCCAAGGTACATCTTCAAGTAGGTGATAGCATCATGAGCTCTTTGTGTAGTTCTCCTTTCCAGAAGTGTGCTGCTGTTTAGCTGAAGTTAGATGAAGTCCTCAGCATCTCCCCTCTTAAAAGGAGGAGGCCAATCCCTTTTGTGGTAGAAAGCTGTGGTAGCCTGCTCAGAACAAGACAACTTATTACCTTAACTCACTTTGGCCATCCAGTTTTTGAAACCTTTAAACACACACAAAAATATCAGAAACAAGTCACAGCACAACATAGAAGATCACTAAGACTCAGGTCTGGGCTGATAAGCTTTCTATTTTCCCAGTGCATCCAGCACTCTTCACAAGAACAAAGACAGACAGTTTTTCACTCACCTCCTAGCTCTCTACTGGGCAATGTCTTTTCCTGACTCTTTTTGCTCTGGATGATTAAGTCTTGCTATCTGAGATGATATTTTATAGCTGTCTGGGAGAACAAGTCACACATGCCTTCAGAGTGGCACAGAAACACATTGGACCCCACCTTTGAAATTTGATTCATTTGCACTTGAGCATCCTAATTCTAGATCTGAGACCCAACTTAACTCCATTCTGGCCGCTAAGTACAAGCAAACACATATTTTAGACATTTGTGAAAGCTGAACTGCAAAGCTGCTTTGATATATTTTCCACTAAAAAAGAACAGCAGAATTCATGATGCTGTGGTTTTGCACTGTATGAACATGTTTCCTCTGAAACAGATTTTGATTCCTTGAAAATGACAAGCGCTGCCTGCTGTTGCCTGACTTAGCAACAGCAGCACTTACTGCACCTAGAGGATAAAAGATGGAGAAAGCTTACTAACCTCTGCAAAAAACCCAACCAAACAAACAACCCACTTGTCTGTGCCATAAGCATTATAAATTTTTTGCTCATACGCTTCCTTTTAGTTACTCAGAGTTTGGTTTAGGTTCTTCCAGCCACTATTCATTTGCTAGCTGGAACACAATATTGGGAGAAGGATAGGGTTGATAAGATTTTTGTCTCTATGCAGCACATTTCTGTGGTTAATTAAAAAAAGAAAAAAAAAACAACAAAAAACAAAACCTGAAATAAACAAAGCCCTTCTCCTTCCCATTGAAAACCTCAGAGACATGCAGCCAGCTGGGTCCCTGGAATTCAGCATGTAGCAAGCAGGATGGCTGGGTGATAAAGGCACTGGGAGCACAAAGGATGCACTGAAATAATTCCTGCTGAGCATATTCATGTATAGCACCTGGTGGGAGAAATTGCAAAAGCAGTCACCAAAGAGAGGGGGGCAAAAAAGCTCTAATTTCTCAGCCAATAACCTATCTGCAGATGTGGGAGTGAGTCATTCATAACTTGCCCTCATTAAATATGCTCTAGATAAAAGTTGTCCTAATTTAAACCAAAAAGGCCCATCTGCAAAAGAACCACTTATATGCACACCAACAAGTTACATGCTTACCTACAAGCAATGAATCCACACATATCACAAGCAAATTGCCAACTTAGCAAACTGGCTGATGTGTGCAGAAATGCTGATTTTTTCTTTAGCTCTGCTGCACCAAGTGGTGCTAAGTGGGAAGTTCACAGAGCCACAAGAAATGAACCTAGTGCTGGGAGTGAAGGCAGCACAAAGTATTAAAATTCATTTTTAAGCTAAGTCTGAAATACGCCTGTGGTTAGAGGATTAAAGAAGCAACCCCATTTCAGCTGCAACATGACACAGAATAATTCATTCGAAGGTCACACATAATTGTAGGGTATTTGTTTTCTGCTAATATTTAGTTTTGCTCTTAGATTCCTTTTCGTGACTCCAGATTCATTACAGTCCATTGCTGAGACTTGTATCTAGCCCACAGCTCTGAGAAGACAGAAGTTGAAAAGCCCTTGAAACTTCCCAATTCCATAATGTGTTTCCCAAATGACATGAAATCACGTTAGCTTTATTTCCTCTGCCACGTGATCATCTTATGAGGTTTACCACTTTGTTNTTTGGGTTTTTTTTTTTTTTTTTTTTTTTTTTTTGCTTCAAATCTCAATTTTAGATGAGACAGCTAGAAAAAAAAAGTGGTTTATTCTCCAAGTCCTGTGGTACAAATGCTGGTGCAGGGAGTGCAGAATTTCCCCAGAAAGACCAAATTACCTCCAAAGCCAGGTGGCAATTTGAAAAATGTCACTTAGAGCTTTTTTTTTCCCCCCCTGTATTTACTGCTGCAGCAAAGGGTTGCAGTGTGTAAGGCAAAAGAGCAGTCCACAAGTCCAAAGAGTGGCTCTCAGCACTAGCAAGCAGGTTTCACACTTCAGCCAGAGGGTTGCACTCATCCGTATGAAGTGTCCATGTGACATACACCTATGAGCACCTACTTAGTGTTTTATTCTTCTGCCAGTTTTGTTGCTTGGAGAAAAAATTATTATGTATGATACTGTCACATTGTCATCAAACGGCAATTAACTTTTTTTTCAGTAAATTATGTCACTCTGTGTAACCACGAACATCCGTTTGATGCTAGTCCCAACCAAGCCACAGCTGGCCAGGGCCTGAGGAGACCAGGAGCTTTGGGTCCTTTGCTATGTTCCACCCTTGCCCACTGTCTCCTGAAGACAGCAGTGGATGAACGCCCCCATATTCCTGCTGTTCACTCTTTGCAAGCACAATTACCTTTCCAAAAGGTGTACATTGCATGACACCTCCCAGAGCAGAGGAAGAGCTTCAGATTCCATCAGGAAAGTCCTACTGATGGAGAAGCCTTGAAAGCTCATTTCAAGAAAAGTGTGTCTTGGCTACTATATGACTCATATATGAGGCACTAGTTTAGTGCTCTGTATACCTCACTCCTCTTGCCAATAAGCATTTGTTTGCCAACTTGCAGTCATGAATCAAACACCTGAACTGGCTAAAACTGGCACATGCCCTTTAAATAGTTTAACAGCTGCATGCGTGTAAGTAGCTGTATCTTTCAGAAGCATCTGAGCGCTAAACTACGGATCACCAGTATGCAAACTGACCAGAAACTATGACAGCCTCTCCTACAACTTTCCACTTCCCCATCTCCCCTCCAGCTCAAGGAATAATTGGAAATTTGGAGGTAGTCACCACAAGCCCATAAAAGCTCTCAGCTGCTTCACACCAGGTAAAGTCCAGTCCAAACCCAGCCCTGGCTTCAGAGACAAACTGCTTCCCATTGTACATTGATTACTGACTAGAAACAGCTGAGGATTCAAGTCTTCACACTCTTTCACCTTCACTAGTCTATATAAAGACTGTGTTTTGAAATAGGGGGGGAAAAAAAAAAGAGAAGAAAAGAAGGATGTGGTTATGCCATTTAGTAAGAGTACTGATAGGGCATGGTCTGTAAGCAAATGCTCTACAGAACAACCTGAAGCAATGCTGCTGATCTGCTTGCTGGGGTTCAGGTAAAGTAATTTGTATTTTAACTAATAACTTATTTTTTCAATAATTTAATAGCAGTGTTGGTTGTAGAGCACTATTTTTAAGCCAGTTGGATGATTATTGCTTGTAAAGATCAAACAGTAAGATCAAACGTGTAGCATTGCTTAGCTTAGAGCAGAAAGAAAGATTTCTGCTTTAGTGATAAGCATAAATATATTCTGTTGCAATCAAAATACTTAGAATAAAATTATAAGAAATTATCCAACTACAGATTAAATATACGGCAGATGTAGGACTTAGTGCTCTTCATTGCACTAAGACATCTTACTCTTCTCCTGTGCATCCACAAGAGAATAATTTATAACTATCATAAACAATGTTCTAGAAAATAAATATAAACAAAGTCTGCTTCATAGCAGTAACATTACTTGATTTGTGTTGATTAGGAGGGTAATTATGGTAAATGCTGTAAAAGTCCTTGCTGAAGCAGTGACCTGAATTTTCCTCATTCCTCTCTTGTAGTATAGCTAGATTAAGAATGATTGGTTTGCTGTGTTCTGTCATCTGATTATCATTTCCTTACTATTAAAGCTACACCTACACTTACAGTAAGTTACAGATTTTATGATGAGGATGTTCCTGCTAATGAAGCTTTCATGGATAAGAATATCCTTAACCTGTCATCCCCAATCTGTGCTAACATACAGACTTGTTTGAATCCCAACTAGAGCCAGATGCCCGCTGTGCTGCAAAAAACCTAGCGAAGCTAATACTGTAAAACCTTGCTGATCCATTTCCTAGGTCAGTACACCTTTGCTGCTAGCTTAACCACAAGCTCCTGCTATCGGTAAACCCAATTAACATTTAACTAGTCCATAGGAAGTGGAAAATCCTCAGTCAGCAGGAGAAATTGAGAACAAATGGAGCAGTGATGACACAGGGTCTGGACCAGCTAAGACACACTCCCTCGAGTAGTGTTAATTACAGGTTCTTATGTTATCTTTTGGCTTCTAGAAGTTGTCTGAAACAATCCTAGAGCTGCAGGTGATTCCTTCAGGAAGCTCGTGGAGGATGGAGGAATTTTCTTCAGAAGACTGGAAAAGAGCAAACATGGTGCCTGTCTCTTAAGAAGGTGGAAAAGGAGGAGTTGGGAAATGGTAGATTACTAAGCCTGGCTTCAGTATTTGGAAAAATATTGCAATTGCCCACCGAAGAATCTGTTTGCAAGCGCCCAGAAGACAACACAGCGGTAAGTAACACTGCACAGATTCATCTGAGAATGAAATAGAAGTAATTTGACTTTCTTCTGTGATGCACTGACAGCACTGGGGGACGGGGTGTAGGAAGGGAAAACAGGCTTCAAACACTATCTCTAAAGAAATTCTCATAAGCAAACAAAGGAAACATGATCTCTGTGAAACTTCTGTATGATTAGTGAGTAGCCACTGAGATACTAATCAGTCTCTGCCATACAGGAAAGATGTATTTGGTACAGTTCAGTATCTCTCAGATTCAGTATCGTCAGTATTTTTATTAATAATTTGGACAATACACTAAAGATGATGTTTATGAAATGACTGCAAGATTATTTGTCAATGAAAATGAATCTTCAAATAATTTGGGGCAAACATATCACTCAGCGTGAACTGTATAAACAATTCCCTTGGATTACACAAGATGTGAAATCTAAATTTGAGGGGAGGCAAAATAAAAAAAAAATCAAGTTTTTGAGAATCAGGCGCTCCATTTGAGTACTTGAAATTACCACTTTAAAGGCTGGGTAACATTTTCTTGAAATTAACCATTTTCAGGAGTAATGATATACGTAATTTTGTACTAATTAATTCTAAAAAAAGGCATTCAGTGAAATAGAAACCTGGTAAAAGTAGAATCACAGCTCATACTTTTAAGAGACATCACAAGCAATTTTCCCATATATTTATATAGCACACAAAGTCCTGGATTAACAGGTGTTGTCACTCCCCTAAATGTTTAATGTCATCTGATTTTTTTCCCCAGCTAAGTGGATGTTCTTGGTCACAGGACACACATGCTCACACAACAGCACAACACTCCTATTTCCTCTTACCTGTCCTGCCCTCAGATGACAGCAGCATCTGCCTACAATAATCCCTTGTACACGTGGCACCAATGCATCTCCACCTTTAGCGGAATTATCTCACCTCTCAAGTACCACAATCACATGATTTTCTAACCATCTGCCACATACTGCTGGCTCAGAGGGATTGACTGAATCTCAGATTGACTAACAAACCAAGGTTTTCTTTTTGTTCTCATTTCTGACAGATAAGTCCACTGATAACAATCAGATTTCCTTTTGCTATTTCCTAAGTTCACAAAGCTGCGACAGTCCCACTCATGCGGCTCAGCCCAGTTCTCTGGAAGTGGCAGTCAGATCCAGCCCCTGACCAAAAACACCTCCCTGCAGGTCACGCTCGCTCCTACAATGGGGTCACCGGGGGAAACGCTGCCAAGGAGCAGTCTTGGTGAATTTCTGCATCCCCCTAGCAACCTGCATCCAGCCTGTCTGTAGTCCTCATCAGCTTTCTTGCAACCATTTCCTCACCTACTTAACAGGCCTTGTTCTAACCCCCGGTTTTTCTAGTACTATTTAGTTATTTCTAGTACACTTTACTGAAATGCAACTGCCTTCGATCTTTAGCCTTTCCCTTATCTGAAAAAGCAGACACTTCATCAAAGAAGAAAATGGTCTGGCAAGATCTGTCAAAGCCCTGTTTAGTAGTTTTCTTTAAAAATCTGTATGAAGCTTTGACTCAAAAGCTATAGAATTTCTTTAATCACATTTGACACACTTTCCTTCAACAGATAGACTAGATTGATCATTTTCCAGATACACTAACAACATACATACTTCATAGCAATTACTGGGTTGGACTTTCAGCTTTATGTGCCTCTTCTTTCCATAGTCTGAGCTGGAAATCAACTGTTTTCCCTAATATGAGCATGTTAAGCTCTGAGTGCATTCTGTGTTCAGATACAGTTATTCCCATTATCATTCACCTATTGCTGTAAGTCATCCCACCTCTGACCTCTAGCACAATATCAGCATCCCTATGAAAAGGAGAGGTATAGGATTTGGCAAAACCCAAGACCATCTCCTCAGTTAATGTCTATCTACTTGGTCTCCATTTCTCTCTCTTTTTTTATATTTTATTTTAGCCATGCAAACAAAAAATCTTTCACTGATTGTTTTTTGATTTCTTTAGCAAAGTTCAGCTCCATTTGGTAGTGCTTATGAGCTACCTGTCACTTTTTGTCCTCCAAAGCAGAGATTCCCCTCTTGATCAAGTTTTTAAAACCTCTTTACTTACTCCTAAAATTTCTTTTGAGCTACTTCGTTGGCTGAGCTGGAATGGGAACCTTAACTACCAACTTCTCCTTCATTAGGATTTTTTGTGATTTTGATTTAAAGAGATTATCAAAAAGCACTTTTAAGGTATAGTTTGTTAAAGCATATGTATATTTTTAAGAACGGTGATAACACTTATTCCACACGAATTACACTTTTTTTAAAGAACTGTATTATTAAGATGTCCTGCCTTCTGTTTACAAGTCTCTACCAGATTATCGAAGCTAATCAGTTAAAATTTAAAGTACTTGCAAACCCAAAATTTAACCAATGCTGAAAGTTAAACGCAAGCTAGAAAACGCGCTTACTCAATTTGCACCTAGATAAAAGATCAGTCGTCTTAAGCTGATCTTCTAAAAAACCACATCGGATAAAAGCAATACATGAAATTAAAATATCCATATAAATGTGGATGTAGTAAAAGCTCATCAGCAAAAGCTACTTATGCATAGGGAATCATTGATATAGGAGTAAAATCCCAGCTATCAGTTTGACCTGCCTTAATATGGAACAATAATTTCATGAATTTCTGTGTAGCGAAGGAACCGAACATAAGTGTGATGGAAGTTTCAATAGATGTACAAGTGACTAGAGATAGCCAGTACACTTTAGAGTTTTTGAAAACGTACGTCTGAATGGGATTATCTTACAGGGCATGGTAGTCAGTGGATGCTGACTACCTGCCATTGAGAATCAGGCTCCTTTATAACAGATCAAGCCACTCAAATTGGAAATAGAAAGCTCTGTGCTTGAAATGAGGATTCACTTTCAAGACTGATCAAGTGTATAGCTCAAAACCAAAAAAGCCCAGAGTTGTGTTTGAAAATATCTTGCTCTGATATATGAAGGCACTAACTGGGAACCTTACACATCTCCAACCTGTTCTTTCTGTTGTTTTAGGGGAGAAATGACCAACAGCAGCAGGGAATGCAATTTTACAGACATCGACAGATTAGCAAAGACCCTGCAGTTGGGGATCTCCATCCCCACCTTCATTCTCGGGCTGGTTCTCAATGCCCTGGCCCTCTCCGTGTTCTGCTGCTTTTGGAAGAAACAAACCAAAACCTCAGTTTACATGATCAATCTCACGCTTGCAGATGTCTTGCTGCTTCTCTCGCTCCCTCTTAAGCTGTACTACTCTACCAGAGAAGCACCTGGACTCCTGTGCTCATTCATCCAGTCTCTCTATTTTGTCAACATGTACGTCAGTATCTTCATCATTGTCTGCATTACTGTCGACCGATATATCTGCATAAGGCACCCATTTGAAGGTCGAGCTAATCAATCCCCCAAATGGGCTATCTTGATTTGCTGCTTCATCTGGGCAGTAGCTTGGCTTTGCAGCAGCCCAATGTATGTATTTCACAAGAAAGATTATTTTAAATGCTTTTCCAACATGTCAGAACAGGCATGGAGTATCCCCTTCATTGTTTCTGTGGAAATCTTTGGATTTCTGATCCCACTCGCAGTGATGGTTTTCTGCTCTGCCCAAAACATCTGGACTCTTCTGAATCACAAAAGTCAAGCTAAAAAGAAGGTAGAAGGCAGTGGCTCCTTACGAGTCATTATCATCAACCTCGTGGTGTTTTTGGTGTGCTTCACACCCGTCCACCTTGCAATCTGCTTACAGTGCCTGGTAAGACAGCATATGATAGTGGACTGCAGTCTGAAACAAACCATCAGCCTCTTCATTCAGTTGTCAATGATATTAGCCAACCTGAACTGCTGCCTGGATGCCATCTTTTATTACTTTGCTGCAAAAGAATTTCGTGAGAAAACACACCTGAAAAAGGTTATTGAACTATGTCCTGTCTTTAAGCCTTGTGCCACACGATGGGACTGCCTGTGGTGGAAGAACACCTCTTCCTCAGCTCGCACTTGCCTCACGGGACGCCGACAGCATTATCCCTGACATAGCAGTAGGGTCACCTTGGCCATAGCAGGGATGGCGCAGGAGGGAAGAGGGCAATGTTTTTCTGGTGAATGTGAACCTGTTCCATATTTTTCTTCCTTTTAAACATGAAAGAGGAAAAATGTTGGAAAAAAAACCCCAGCATTAGCAAAGTGATGGAGTGACACCAAAAGAAGCATTAGCCTTGATGGTATCTACTAAACGTGAAAGGCTTGCCAGAGGAAAACCACCCAGATCACTGGAATGCCACTTAAAATCAGTCTTTGTCATTGCTGCACCAGTTTTCCTTTTGCCAACATGATCAGAAAGTTGTTGCTAAGGGCCAAATATAGAAATAACTATTCAAAACCTTCTTAGAAGGTATCTGAGAGTTAAGAGGCAGTATCTGGCCCAAAGTCTGACTCTGCTCTTTCCTTCTGTAAATCTTACAGAAGGTCACCGTCAGAGCTCATTTGCTTTGAACAGCTTGGCCAGCCTGGGATAATAGTGAATCCTCCTCCTGTAAGCATTATACACTGGTCAGGGCTGCTGCACAGGACAGCAGCCCCTGCTCTTCCATGAAGGACAGGCTGCCCAGTATACAACTCCAACGGAGTATCTTGGGTACCAGCAATTCCTTGAGCAACAAACATTTCTAATTATCTTTGCTGAGGAATCAGCATGGTTTTCTCCTGCAATTTTAAAACTGGTTTTGCACATGAAAAGCAAAAGAACCCTTCAAATACGGCATTTAGTGAAAGACTGTATGTGACGAACTGTATTTCTTCACCACTGTATTTCTATCAAAGATATAACATGACACATGTATGAAATTATTCTGTCTTCTCATTCTTTCTTGGAGGAGGGGAATTAGGGAAGTAAGCCCTGCATCACAGAGAAATAGAGAGCGCCTATATACTCCTATATAGTATATAGAGTCCTATATACTCCTCACTCCCAACTGGAAGACTGGACCAGCTTGAAGACTGGACCAGCTCTATCCACCTCATTCCTTAGAGAAGTCCTTCTAGCCCGTACTGTACACTTCACAAAACACCTCTAGACATGCCTCAACCCTTCTCAGTCAGCACTTCTGGCACGTCACCACCCTTATGTCATTTGCAAGCTTGGCTCTGAGTCTAAACTAAAGGTTTCCTTGTTGCAATTTAAGCCTGCCGTTTCTTGTGCCATTATGTCGGCATGGTTCATGCTCTTAGCCAGAAACACTTTCACATCGAGAAATCCAAAAAGCTGTAAAAATGGTCTAAGATTGCTTCCAATCAAGTCTTCATTCAGGGGCAGATGTTCCCTTTACTCAAAATGTGAAAAGAAATTACCTTCTGTCTGCAGCAAATTAAAAAGAAAGGGGGCCAGTTTTGAAAATACAATTTTCCATCAGTTGATTTCCATAGAAATGATTGATTGTGCAAGTGGACAGCTGCACATATCTAATACTAGGCCTAATGTACGAGCATTTTAAAATTTGTTAGTACTAAAACTATGACTACAGCTGAGGCACATAAGGAGCTCAGAGGCAAAGAAAGGTTTTTAACATCATCTTCGTCATTATCCGCAGAGGGGCAAGAGGAAGAGCTTTCCAAAACAGTAGGTTTTCAAAACATTATTTGCTACTGCCTCGATCATTCAGAAACTTGCAGCCTTTTCAATATGAATTAACCTTTCTTTTTTGCAGCTTTCACATTACTGTGCATATGAAATATATGTGTGAGAAAGAACATGTTCTACTAAATAAACTGTATATATGAAGTGTATGGGGAATTAAAATGTATTTTCAAATTAATCTGACAGCAGTGTATGATTCTTATCTACCTATTTCATCACAAACATTTATCATTTTCTCCTTAAAAGAGCTCCAAGACTTAGTTGGAAATTTTCCTTCCCAGGAACTACTTCAGGTTTACAACTATGGCAACAAAGAACAACAGAATAAACAGTAATAAACAGAACAGGAAAGATGATCACACCCAGAAGTCTGGATAATTTAATAAATTTTCTGTGGAAACCCTCTCCAGAAATTCTTGACAATCCCCCATGAAATCCCCTACAATCTTTCCTCCAAAATGCTCTAAGCTCTTGCTTCTATGATTAGCTGACTATCTGAAAATTTACGTTACCATTGGTGCAATTTGTGACTCTGCAAAAACACAGCACTTTAAGGTACAAAGTATAACACTGGCCTTTTTATTTAAAGCTTTTCATGCAAATGCAATGGGTGATGATAGAGTGCACACCCTCTGCAAGCCTGTGCACAACACTAAACCAGTGGTATGGCTAAGATGGCAGAGCCTCACTCCAGAGGCCCTATAAACTCCAGGACAGGGGAGAAGAAGCCTCTTGAAGTGCAACAAGGAGAAACTTAAGAGTACTGCACCCAGGGCAGGACAACCCTGTGGGCCAGCAGAGGCTGGGAAAGTAGGGCTGATGTAGATGTCCTCCCAAAAGGGCAACGGGGGGCACCAGGCTCAATACAAGCCAGTGGTGCCTTCTCTGTGTAAATATGGCAAAATTGATACCAGGACTCACTAAAAATGGGGTCAAGGAAAAGGAAAAGGAAAAGGAAAAGGAAAAGGAAAAGGGATATTAACCTCCTCTACTCGAGCTGGTGAAGCTTCACTGGAATAGGATGTCCAGCTCTGGGCCCCCCAGTTCAAGAGAGATGGGGAGAAACCAGAGAGGTTCAAGCAGATGGTTTGCAGAATGGTTGGGGATCTTGGGCACAGGTCTGCAAGGAGATGTCAAGGGAGCTGGACTGGTTTCATCCAGCTTGCTGGAAGGCAGTGGTGGAGATGATGGAGCCAAGCGCTGCTCAGTAGTTCCCGACAATGTAACAAGGAGTAATGGTCCTTGGTTCAGGTTCAATACTGGGAGAAACTTCTTCACTAGGAGGGCAATGTAGTACTGGAAGGGGTTACCCAGAGAAGCTTTGTGATATCCTCTCACAGAGGTTTCCAAGACATAGCCAAAGTTGTGGCTGATCTGATCTAGTCTTGGAGAAGGGAACTGGCTCCAAAGGTCCCTTTCCACTGCTCCATTACTCTCAGCAAATACAAGTTTGTTTATTTTTTTCTCCTCCAAGACAAAAAGCCGCCACTTAGTGCTGCTGATGCTATGGCACTGGTTGTCAATAGCTCTATTGCAAGCACAGCGCAAGACCAAGGAAATGCACTAGCTGCCTAAAAATTACTAGGCAGCAGCAACTGTGACCCATCACACAAGGCTATGATACTTAAAGTCTGCACTAATAAAGCACTACGTTTGTCTTCAACTCATTTATCACTAAGTACTTGGAAAACATAATTTTCTAATCTTCAAAGGAATAAGTGCACATACACAGAAGGCAGAGAGGAAAGTGTGTAGACACTCTTGTATGCATGGGTGAGGAAGAAGTTTGATCTGCCAGGGCTAGGGAGACAACATTCACTCATGCCATGCTCAGTGGCAGAGTGCCAGGCAGGGAGAGACTTCCACTTACAGAAAGAAATCAATGTAATTTGCTCAGTGAAGGAAACAGAAGTCAGTTTATGAAAATCAGCTGTAGTAACGGAGAATAGTGGGACCCACTACGTACGACTGGTCTACAGACTCAGTTTGCTCATGTCATACATGGCAGCAAACTTGGAGCAAAGAATCTGAAAGTTAAATTGGACTACTTTCTTCCCATTTATTGCCACAAGTGCCACTTCTTTGTTGGCTAAAAGTGATTTTATATATAACTACATTTGTCTAAATTTTGCCTGTTATATATGTAAATGAGAGCAGCCTGTCTAAGCATACTTGAAATTTCTGAAAAGAAAGAGGAAGAAAGAAGAGAGCCCAGCTGTGTTGGTTTTACAGGGCTATTAAAATACTAAAATCTTTCAGCACAGAAAGAGCAGATCTTTTGAGCAAGAAGGTGTCACTTTCAAATCACTGCTTTTCAAGATGAACTTACATTTAAATAATACACTTAAATTCTGTCTTTGACCTGCAGCGAAGATTACAGTTCTTCCTAAATCAGAATTTTACATACAGGCTCCTCTATGAAATTAACTCTGGAGACTCTCCAGTTGGTTGCATTTTTATACCAGGACAAAAGCAATGAAAAACCTCGTGTAGCTTGAGAAGCTGCACAACAATTTTGTTGATGAATAAAACTGAAAAGCATTTGACTTTTTAAAAACAACAACAAAAGCCTTCCTGAGTCAATACACAAGTTCACAATTTCTATTTTCAGACTGCACAACAGACGAGGTTTCTTCTCTCTTGATGTTATTCTTAACACACAGAAAAATGGTAGGAACCTGAATGTGAATGCCTCACGTACCCAGGTCTCCTCCCCGGGACTTGGTTGTACTGTAAAGTCAAAGCAGCGTTGTCCTAGTGGAAAACAAAACAAAACAAAACAAAAAAAAACAAACAAGTGCTAACTAAAACCACCCAAAATAATGCCTTTAAAAATTAAATTTTCCATTCTGCTTTCTTGTGTGAATTGAACAAAAATGGATGCAATTGACCACAGTCCTTAAAGAGCAGCTGTATTTAACCTTAATTTTTCTGGACAGGCTGTTTCAGGACACCCAGGTGAGAACACTCACAAAAAGTGATTTTGTTTTTATCCAGTCAAGCTTCTCCAGCTGGGCCAAACCCCACAGGTCTTCACAACACAGGACAGGGCTGGCTGCTCTCGAGGGCATTTTTATCAATGGCAGATTACTCCAACAACATCCTACAATTAGCATTTGTTCAATAGTGAACGTGATCCCCGAGCTGTATTCTGTAGACTCATGCAGCAATTGAAAGACCGTGAAGCATAAAAGTAGTTTGGACAAAAGGAAAAAAACTAAAACCCAACAAAAAAACCCCAAACCCAAACCACACAGGGTTTGTTCCTCAAACTCTTTTCATGTCCCTTTGCCTGGTGGGTTATACCATCTTCCATTTCCCAGGCCTGCTTGAACACTGAACTTCACTGCGACTCCACTGACTTCTAATGCTATAAAAGTATCGTCAGAATAATGCCGGACTGTTTGAAAAGTAATATTTCCCCAGAAGTCCCTTTGAAATAACATATCTAAATGATTTTTAACAAAAAAAAAAAAAGTAAATTCAACTGGTTTAATAGCAAGTAGAGGATCTAATATGGAACTTCTTTTTATAGCCTTCATAAAACTGCTATTATGATACTACATGATTTACGAGCTGGAAAGCACCTCAGGAAGGATCCAAGCCTAGATCAGAGCACTGATAGTCTCCTGCCTTCTAGCAAGGGGCTGTGGTGAGCATAGGTGGACACGTGCCCTGTAGAGGTCATCCAACGTTGTTTCATTATGATTAAATACACTATTTAAAAAACATAAACCAGTTTTCCCATGTGAGAATGATCAACTACCATTTCTTCCAAAGTTTTACTCACAAAGAAAGCCTAATAAATGTCACTTTAGCAGTTTATCATATCAAGTAATTTCAAGTGTTCAGAAATCTGCAAAGTGAGAAGAGCAGCCACCTCACTGCCTAAGGCAGCCTCCAGATCAGAAAATGAAGTTGAAACGGGTTTGAAGACTGAAACTGATCTTCAGAGAGATATCGTTCTACACCTCATGTCTTTGTGTGCTGCTCTAAGCAGTATTTCATGCAAAGGTTATTCTCCAACACCACAACTTAACCTGTCCAAAATGCACAGAAATGAATGAAAAATAAACTGCTGCTACTCAAAGGTACAGACTTTTACCTCTCTCATAAAAATGGTTTTGCAGTTTTCCCCCTCACATTCAGAACATTTTCTACTTTAGACTAATTCCTTCCTATGAGTCTTGGGCGTGCTCTCCATCCTTCCATCCAAATGCAAGGAGAGGAGCTGTGGAGAGGCAGCATCCTTTGAGGAACTGGTGAGTCTAACAGCAGAAAATGGAGGAGAGCTCGCTAGCCCTGTGTACAAACCTACCAAGATAACTCTGGCAGCTGCCGTGAGAGTCTGCAGGGACCTGCTCAGCACCAGAGCAGCAAATGGCAGTAGCTCAGATGACCCCTTTATGGAGCCAGGAGGATGATGAGACCTTGGCTGCCGCACACCAAAAGGGGACTTCAGCTTTCCCAAGGGGAACTGTCTTAACAAAGAGGGCCAGAAATGTGCTTGCCCTGAGCAAATTGAAAAGAAACCTGCCTGTCTCTGTTATTTACAGAACAGTACAAATGGGAAAGCTGGCTTGGTTAGATTTCAAATTTGCGTGCTTGCTAAGCATGTAGAGAAACACAGAGACAAGCTACACACATGCTCTTTGCTCTGGCTGCTCTCCCAGCACTGCCAAAATATGGAGCATGGAGAGAATAGCTCAAAGATTCAGTTACCAAAAGGGGTAGCAGCTTCTTCTCTTACTCTCTAGCCCACTGTCTCTGTATGGGGGAAGGAAGGCCCAGAGGAAGAGGAAAAGAGGATGCTGTAGCATGTGGTGGAAAGCTGTTGTCACAGAGGGTGAGCTGAGCCTGCTGCCATGGGAAGGATCTACCTGGGCAGCTCAAGGTGGCTTCAGTCAGAAGGTGAAAACCTTCTCCTGGAATAAAAACCACAGGAGGCACAGAAAGCCCCTTCGATCCCTCTTCCTGCCCAAGGAAAGATTTTGTGTATCTCCCCAGAGGCAGCCCCAAGCTGATCTGCGTGTGTGCCTTCCCAGCACTCTCGAAAGTTGTGCCCTTTGCCACTGAATCTCACATTGAGGCTCTCACCCAGCCCTCGCACCAGAGGTGGACCCTGCTTGCCAGGCAGGACGTGGCAGGGCAGGACTGGGGACTGGGCACACCATGTGGTGCCCATCTTGCTACTCAGCAGAGGTGGCCACTGTCACGGGGATGGATGCTGAGAGGGGTCTGCATAGGCTGGGGCTTCCTTCAGCTACAGTGGCAGCAGCCACTGAAAACAGCTAAAACTATTTCTCCTGCAAAGGTGTGTGGGAGAGAGAAGAAAACAAAACCGAAAACCACCTATTTTTTTAAAGTTAGGAAATGTTAGTCTATGGAGAATATCAGGTGAGTGATCCTGTGCTGCACAGAATTGACATGAGTGTCTGTTGGCAAGAGAGCTATTTGCATTGGAATATCACTCCTAGGAACTGCTTGCTACAAAATATCACAGCTTTACCCTTCTGCTACCTCTGTGTTAGCCAGAAAGCTCCAGAGAGATAAAACTCACCCCTTCACCGCGGACATACCAAGTTCACACGAGCAATGCTTCTGTTTATCTTTTTAACATCAGGCCAATACACAGACTAAAGCAAGCATTAGCACTGAAGCATACCTCACCAGGCTAAGAATAGTTGTATTTATATAGTGTCTTTCATCTGAGGAAGTCAGAATGACTGAAGACGAGACATGATCCTCCGCTGCACAGACTGCTCTCCATCTGGTGCCGGAAACATGGGAAGCAAAAAAGGTGAACCAGACAGGCAGTAGCTGAGCAGCTGGTGTAGCTCAGATCCTGCAAGGCAATCCTGTGTCCCTGGAGCGGCACAGTTCATGGCCTTTGGCCCTATCAGAAATTTTGCTCTCATTTATTTAACTTTAAAATATCTATAAAATAAAAGAAATGTGGGCAGCACTCACTGCAGCATACTGCATGACAGAGGCATCACCAGAGCCAAATTCATGCAGGAACCATGGATTTTTAGTTTACTTATTTTTTAAATCACTGCCATTTCTGCTTCGCCAACAGATCAGAGGGATGGCACTGCCTTCCCCAGCACCTATTGCTCCAAGATGAGGACTCATCCTCCCAGGAGTGAACTCAGCCACTGCTGGACTGCACACACCCCAGTCAAACAGACCTGCAGTAAATCTGCTCTGGGGCACCAGGATGTTGTCTACGTGGTCCGATCTATACTGTCTGACACACTTCACAGAAAAAAACCAAAACAAAACAAACTCTGCATCTGGGACCTCTTTCACACCATGCCCAGTTGCTTCTATACACGCTGCGTGTACTGAAGGTCACAGTGCTTACGCATTTAAACCATGATAGGCAGCACTGTGGGGAGGCAGGGCACACTTGCAGACCTCGTGGCAAGCCTCAAAGCTTGCCCAAGATGCAGGTGTTTCGAAGCAACCATGTCCTGCCACTTATCTCCTCCTCACCCCAGCTCGCCATTTCTGTAAGTCCCCTATTAGCCAGCATTTCGGGCCCCAGCCCTGGACCCACATGCAGTGGCCAGCTTCCCCTGGGGCAAGGAGCGTCCCACAGGCATGAGAGATCCTATCTCAGCTGACTGATGCTGCGACCATAGCAGCTCCCACGCAGCCTGCTCCACGGCACCCAGCTCATGCCCAGAAGTGCTGCCAAGGGCAGGCTGCTGCTTGTGAGCCATTACGTTTGTGGGAGGTTTGAAAAATCACTCATTTTCCCCCTCACTTACTGAAGCACAACAGCTTCAAGGACAGGCGGATTTCCATGTTGAAAGAATAAGGGGAAAACTGCTTTTTTGTTCAGTTTTAAGGCCCTAGTCTACTGCTTCCTTTTTCATATTTCCTGAGACCTGGCAAACTACACTTGTAAGTAAGTGAAAGACGTTGTTCCACACTTAACCTTCAGTCAGACCAAAACTGCATTTACCTAGCTCAGTGCATGGGTAAAGTCCTGTTGCAGTTCTGGAAAGTGCAAACAACAGCATGATTGCATACCACATCAAGATCACAGACCAAAAACACTGTTCTCCTTTTAAAAAATGCAGCTTTAAGTAAACATGTGAGACATTCCAGTTAAAGCTAACAGAGAGAGCAGAGAAAGGCTGTAGGTTGTTCAGTCATATGAGAAATATATATGTTTTTTTAAAAAAAGTATATATTTTATCTTTTGTACAATATGCTGAAATGAAAATAAGGTTTCATTTTGGCCCTCCACAGCAGTGCCAGGGCTCAGTGTCACTTTTCAGTCTCCCAGAGGTCCTCTCAGCAGCTGCATTTTACCACACTGTAAATATGCCACGCTGTTCCCTGCAAAACAACTGCTCCCACCTCAAGCGAAGCACCCTACTGCAGTGCCAAGTAAAGAAACTAATGAGGCTCCTTCAACAGTCAGTGAAGAGCTTCTGGCATCTCCAGCGAGCAATTCAGCTTTTTAACATCTGGATTGCTCTCAACAAGAACCAGTCCGTCCTCCCCAAAGACAGAAGGCTGCTAGGACATCTGGGATCTCAGATCACCTATCTGTGTTCTCTGCATCTGTTAGATACTTGCATAGCTGTATCCTGCAGATGAAAGCATACAGCTGCTTATTAAGCATCTCTGCCGCCCCAATCAATTCATTACTGAAAAAGATGCAGCCAATAATTACACCAGAAGCTATCTGAGCCCTGGAAAGGAGAACACGCAAGACTGCCCTTGTAGGTTAATAAGAGTTCAGTCATTAGTATCTGTATTGCTGTATCTACTAATTGCCTGGTGTTACTGGAAAAAATGAAGATTCTGGTGTTTTTCTGAACATTCTGTTTTTTCTTTGATCTGTTTATTTACTGAGTAAACGTAACCATGATTCGTCTCTCCTTTGCTCAAGTTTGCGTTGGCTGGGGAATTTTCCTCAGTATTTCCTAGAATCATATCAATGCATGTGGAATATGCCATTTCTTTTAAAACTTCCTAATACCTCAGCTTTGAACCTTTTACAGAACACTGCCTTTTCTCTGCTCCTACACCATGTCTTTTCCAAAGGCAAGTAATTCCAATACAGTGAAAGCAAGACTCACTCCCAGTTCCTGCAGCAATTGAAAAAAAAATGCTGAAATAGTGTAAAGTCATCAAAATAACTACACTGAATTCTTGCAAATCTCTGTCCCTCTTTTTCCACTGCAATGTATCTTCTTAAGCGTGTCCATACACAGTTCCAGTAAAATCAGAGAACTGTGTGTATCTCCAGCTCTCTCCTCCTAACTTACTGAGATCATACTGCAAAGCAGGGCCCTGTGACATGATTGCCTTGAAACTATAGATCACTTGACTGGTTAAAATACCAAAATCCAAACTGTGGCAAGGGTGATTTTTTTTTTTTTTACGTAACACCAAGCACTACACTCAATAAAGACAGTAAAATCATTACAGAAAGTATCACCTTCAAAACCTGTTTCTCTTTAGGTTTTTGTAGTAGAAACACAAAGACATCCTGAGAATTAAATCTTTTTATTAAAATTAGACAGCATGATTCATTTTGAGTCACAAGCTTCTCTAGATGAATCTAAACCACGTTTGCCCAATTTACATAGGAAAACCTTCTGTTCTTTCTCCTGGTTTGACTTCCAGTGCTGGAAATACAGCTTGGGGAATTCAGCTGGATCATTTCTTATTTATACATCCCTGTCAAACAAATTCTGTGCTGGCTAAAGTTTGTAAAACTGCTGTTTTCTAGCAACACACAAACGTAAGAAGGGACCAAAGCCGATGCTAAACCAGAGCCTCGCCAGCAAGGATGCTGACAGCGTGTGAGAACAAGCACATGCTCCCTTTCCACACTCATGCTGGAAAGCAAACGCCTGCTCTCTCTTACACCATTATTCATTTAGAGCACAGCCTAATGCTTCAAGTGTCATCACTTGCAGATTTCAGTCTAACTCAGTGGGAATTGCCCCTGTGTTGGCTCAATACTGCAGACAGGAGAAAATGAGAAGCAAAAAAGTCCTTCCATCAAATAAAAATATTCTGGTATCTCCTAACTGCACCAAGTACCAGGTCTATTATGTAAAAAAGGTGTTCAGGTTGATCTTTAGGACAGAATTCACTATCACCGCCTTTGGCCTGACTCCAGCAAACCAATCAGTGAGAATTCTCCCCTATGAAAAGCTGACAAGGTTTAACATATAATTTTTTAACAGAGAACATACATCATGCTCTCTCTCCCAGCATCCTGTAGGTGAGAAATAGCAAGGAGTCATTTCCTTACTTTCAGCCTTTAGCTACGTCTTGCCTCCAGCTTTCTGCCCTTGAAACACCCTTAGTCATGCAGCCATGGTTTGGTTTTATTGTCTCCTGCTTTTAAGCTGCTGTCTCTTGACTTTCTGCTACATTCTTCCTACAGTTTGACCCCCGTACAAATCAAGAGGTATGACAACATAAATCTTTCACCCTGTTTGCACCCAGTCCACCCGCTCATGGAAACCCTTTTCACAGTGCCAACACCAAATGTTTTTTAAAATTAATTAGAGCTCAGTGTGGTGGATACCATCGCCAGTCTCTGTCAATGCCAGAGTTAGCATCCCCACTGGGGACTCACCATCATTAGTCTAGTCTTCAAGTCCCTGTTTTTTCAGTCGTCACTAAAAAAGGAACAGTCAGCTGTTCCCTCAATTCATTTGACAGGAAGGTGGGGAGTGCACCCACGAGCTTCAGTGAGATCTGTAAATACCTAAAGATCAGAGATATATTAGCAGGAGGCACCTGAGCTTCAAAATAATTTCAGACTATTGTCATTTCTAAAGTCTTCTAAAAATAGTTGATTTTTTTTTTTTTTAAAGAGTGGGTGTCTACAGGGTTGGGCTTTTTGCTTTTTCTTACTGTAACCAGAACTCAGGGAACCAAAAGACTAGCCCAAAGATGTACAGACATCACCTACCAAGACCAAAGGCGTCACTCAGCTTTTTAACCTAGCTGGACATGAATTCACAGCCAAATTTTAGGCATCATCATTAAATGGGCAGGTTGTTTCCTTTCTGGCAGGCTGTCAGGAGCAGTAGGGCAGCACCTGGGAGTATCAAGTGGCCATACCCTCCCCACAGGGTGTGTCCTGCTGCGCCAGTGCCACGTGGGCAGCCGTGGGGAGCCAGGCTCAGCCTGAGCCCCAGTGCCCTGGCAGGTCTACAGGGATACAGCCAGGCCGGGGCTGGGGCTGTACCCAGCAGTCAGGGCAGCAGCAGCAAGGCAGGAGGCTGGGTGCAAGTGTCCCCCAACTCTGCTTCATGTTGCTCCTCCACAGCAGCCTGATTTTGGGTTACAGCTCGTCTCAGGCACCTGCTGCCAAGCCCCATTTGAAGAAGAGGTCTGGAGAAGAGGAAAAGGTTGCAGAGGCCCTTGGTGTGCTCAGGGCCATGACAATGATGCTCGCAGCTGAGCTGTGGTCCTTTTAAACATGCCTGGTAGTGCACCACATACAGGTGATGTTTTCCATGACTCATCTCTGTGGCCAGAAACCTCTTTAACAGCAGGCTGTCATGAATCATAAGGTATTGAATTTTTTTTTTCAGATGATTAAAGATTCCACCCTTTTTCTGTGATGTGCTTGCATACTTCTTTAACACAAGCACAGCCTGGAGAGCAGCACTGAAGTTGGGGCGTGTTTAAAGCTGGTCCCTAAAGGACAGAGTGCGTAACGCACACTCACTGCATTGACAAGACCTGGCACACAGCTTTAAAACAATTCCTTTGCAAAGGTCAGTAAGTCAAAAAATACGTATATTATAAAACAATATAAATAAACCACTGTCTGTTCCCCATCACCACAGGCAGCCGAGCTACCAACACACATTGGCAGAGTGATCTCAGGAGCACTTGTCAGTCTCTCAGCAAGTGCAGAGTCTCCTATGGGACAAATGCTGGGCTAGCTATACTCTTCAACAAAAATTTCTTTCATTTTTAAGTGGCTGTACCATCTAGAGTACCAAATACATCACAATCCTCCTCTAGGTCCTAAGGCAATACCAATTATTCCAAATTTTAACATTCTGGACAACATGTTTCTGTCCTTGAGCATAGCCTCAGCTGAAATGCAAACGCTCTTCCATTCCCAAGCCTTGCAACCTAAAATTTGGCTCCTTAATCTTACATTTCAGTTCTCAAAACTGGTTTGTGGCTCAGTTGCTTAAATTGAATAAGGTTCCTTACCAAACTTTCCCACTTTGCTTGTCCTCTAACCTCCACCTAAGGTAGAAATTTATCCCCTGGGCCAGGGAAAAAGGAGAGCCATCCCTCCAGCACCTGCAGTGGTCACCCCGAGCAGCCATCCGCCTCCTCCTGCCCCGCAGGTGTCCTCTGCCTTCTTCCACCTTGTGTCGCCCATTCAGGGAGTCGCCTGTCCATGGGGCTCTTTCCCCAGGCTTGATGCTTGCTAGAAAGCCACAGCTGGGACTCTTCAGAGAATCTGCCCCAGATTTCCCTCAGCAGTGAGAAAACGCTGCTTTTTCCTGTACATTGAAAGGCACGGGATTGAGTCACCTTTCTTCTCATTTCTGTGAGCTAGGAGACCTGAATGTCTTGTGTATGTCTGGGGGTGGAGAACATGATGCTAAGTAAAAAGTGAAGTTCTGGGGGTAATGAAATGACTGGTATGCAACATGAAAACAGCATGAACATGAAAACCCTGTCTGGGTTTCCTTCTTGCCAGGAGGTTCACTGCACAGCACCCAGACCCTTCTCACTCACTCACCCAGGTTCGCCTTCAGCAGCATGACACAGCCTGGGTGTCTCCTGTACTTTGGTATAGGAAACGGACCTATCTGAAATGAAATTAAACACCTTGAAATACTGAAAACACCTTAAAACACAGGCCTTTACCACAGGCAAAGAGATTTCTGAAAAGGAGATCACCCATATCCAAACACAGCACACCAGAGGAGCGCACAAGGTGGCAATCTTTAGTCTCCCACAGAGCCAGCACTGGGGGCCTGCCTGCTTTTGCTGCCCTTCTGTTGGGCAGCAACTGGACCTTGCACACCCTGAAAGCTGGAAGGGGGGCTAAAGGCAAGCTGTGCTTCCTCCATGCCCACACACCACAGCAATGCACTACCTGGCTGTGAAAACTCAGCTGAATGCAAACCAAAACCCAGCACTCACATTCGCTCTGTGGTTCCAGTATGTACAAAAAGAAGTGTCATGGTGTATCTAGCATGAAGTTAACCATTACCAATGGTTTTACAACAGCATCACATACCTCTCTCTTTTTCCTAGCCTGTTGCTTACGTGTCGTTAGGACCAGGCTGTAAATCTCTGTCCTGCTGAGTAGCAGCTCCCTCTACCAGGGGTCACTTGGACATTGGTATGGAAGGTGCTATTGAGCAGAACAGTGGTAAGCCACAAATACATAGTGCGTCCATTTGTTTGTGGGAGAATTACAATTAAATTAGCATGCGTGGGTTTTCCTCCAAATATGTATCTTCTCCTCAACCCAGGATCATAAGCAAGAGTTCTCATACACAGAAACAGTCAATATTTCCTAGTTTGATAAACCAGGTCAGGTTAAAAGAAGAAAGCAAGCACAACAAATAGTTACTTTAGGATCATTACTCTTTTTTCCTAGTCGAGAGGAGTTCCAGGAAGAGATTTGGCTGAAATGTGGCAGGCCATGTATATGCTATTAAAATGCAGTTTTAGAGGCTTGGACTCATCTTGATCTTGAATTTTATCTAACTTTTCACAAGTTTATGAGATACAGAAGGAATGGAAGAAACAATATTCTGGATCCTGGAACAATTTATTCAGAAAAACCAGGTACCAACACTGCAAAACATGAAACAAGCGTCTGCAAAAACTGAACTATGGTAGGAATATTAAAAAATAAATCCTGTAATTAAAGAAAAAGATGTTCTAACAGTTTCTCCCCCTCCCCCCTTAATTCAGATCACAAGCCTGACTGCTAAATCAGCATCAAAGCTATAGCCCTAGTTAGTTCTGCTTCAGTGGTTGTGGTTATTTACAAAGAAATGCTCAAGACCAGAGAAATTTTATGCTAAAACATTTAAATACTTGACTTTAGAACTGCTTACCAGGAAAACAACAGGAAAAGGATGTGGCCTGATAAATGCTTGTAACAACTTCATCAGTGTTATATTTATTCATCTGAATTTGATTTCACTAAGAATTAATAAGTGTGAGAAGTCTGAAGTATACACATATCACGGTATGAAATTAGCAGTTAAATAAGCTCCATTTTCAGGCAGGAAGACAGACATTTTCAAACTCACAGCAAATGCTGTCCGCTAAAAGCCCTTTAAACCTTTCACTGAAGGTGCAGGAAAAAAAAAAGAAAAGGCACAGAATAGCGCAGCCTCAGCCCCCACATACTAACCCTCTGAGGAAAGCAAGACATGGCCAGTGGAAAGAGGAGGGGGGAGACAGCAGGAGCAGGGGCTCTCCCTTCGTTTGATAGAAACCCAGGCTGTGGTGCCATGTGGGCCCCTTTCTGTAAGGACTACATATCTAAATATGCATACATACTACAGCATACAGTTACATGTAGATACAAAGGCTACCTTAGAGTACAGGTGGCATGAACCTCTCCCTGCCCTAGTTCTGCAGGACAAGAACACCCTGCACACACCTGCAGCAAGGACAGATGGAAAAACATAAAGAAAGCACATAAGGACAAAAAATCCCTCACAGTTTCAGCTGATTCCTTGTAAAAAGGTGAAAAGGCCATCAAACCCCTGTCCTCTCCCTCCCATTGTGTCCTGTCTCTCCCCAAGAATATGTGCAGATGGACAGCAAGCAGAGGCTCCATCACTCCTGTCTGCATCAGCCTCCTGAAGCTCTAAGGGTTCTGTCTTAGGGAGAACAAATAGTAAAAAAATAGCTCTAAATTTGGCCTTACTGAACAATTAGGTGTGCAAGAAACCATAATGGAAATATCAGCATAAGCAATGATACGGAATGCCTTTACTTGCAAACGTGCAAAAACCACCACTTCCACAGTGTTTAAAAAAAAAAAACAAACCACCCCTGAAAAACCAACCCACATTCTATTAAATTGCATTTCTTCTTGTCTCAAAGCCAAGAACTTAGTAGGATTCAATCGAACAATACAAAGATGCAAAACAATGGGTATTAGGAAGAACTGCTTCCCTTAAATCAGGTTATTTTACAGGTTATTTCTTGAGACAATGCTTGAACCTTTCCTCAGACTCTGCAGTATGAGGGGCTCAGTGGATCAAACATGCCACTTGCCAAGTGCTTTTCTGAACATACTTTTAAGGCTGTCAGTTATGTCCTCAATGTGGTTCAACCAATGCCTTTCTAAGGATAACGTGACAGCAAAACTATTCCATACCTATTGCCCCACAAACATTAAACCTCGCACATTCCTCATTTTATAGGTAAACCAACACTGAGGGAATTATTCACACTGTTGAGCCATAGGGCTGCTGGTTGACCAGCTTCTTCAGGCACTTTGGTCTGCTGCTTTCATTTACAAAAAGCACTGGTGCCAGCCTGCAGGATGGGAACAAGCCAGTGACCACTGCTCAAACTGCTTTGCAAAGTCCCGGCCGACACATGTGCCAGGGTCCCTGGCTCCTGTCCCAACTGTCCCACAGAAGAGCCCCTCACTGCCCTATCCCATGAGGAGTTCTCCTTCCATCAGCCTTGATGCCAGGCAATGGGAAGGTGTCCACGAGGTCATTGGTAGCCAAGAGGGCAAACCACATCCTGGGGTGCATCAAACACAGTATAACCAGCCGGTGTTATCTTGCTGCATTCAACGTTGGTGCAGCCTCACCTTGAATACTGTGTGCAGTTCTGGGCCCTGCAATTTAAGAAGGATATGAAGGTCCTTGAATGCGTCCAGAGGAGGGCAACAAAGCTGGTGAAAGGGCTGGAAGGCATGTCCTATGAGGAGCGGCTGAGGACTTTGGGCTTGTCTAGTTTGGAGAAAAGGAGGCTGAGGTGACTTCATTGCTCTCTACAGCTTCCTGAAGGGAGGAGGTGGAAACAGAGGTGCTGATCTCTTCCTCCTGGTATCCAGTGATAGGACACATGGGAATGGTTCAAAGCCATGCCAGGGGAGGTTTAGACTGAACATTAGGAAGCATTTCTTTACCAAAGGGTGGTCAAACACTGGAACAGGCTTCCTAGAGAGGTGGTCGGTGCCTCAAACCTGTCAGTGTTCAAGAGGTATTTGGAAAATACCCTTAACAACATGCTTTAACTTGGTCAGCCCTGAACTGGACAGGCAGTTGGACTAGATGAACGTTGTAGGTCCCTTCCAAATGAAATAGTCTAGTCTATTCTATCAGTCAATGGCTTTTAAAGGGATTGGTGCTAAAAATAGGGCTGAAAATTCAGACTTCCCTTCCTGCACCCAAATGTAGTTATTGCACAGTAGCTCTTCTGAGAAGAAAGAGCAGCTCAGAAGCTAGCTCTTGCAAAGGTACCTAATGCCAAATGGTAACAACGACAAGGGACACAAAGCTATCAGAAGTCTTCCTCTTCTTCTGCCTTTCATCTGAACATGAAAGGAATGAGGGAATGGACTTCCTTCTACATAAACTTCTTGCTGTTAGCAACCAAAGCTATAAAAGTCAGCGCCTCAGGGGGAAAAAAAAAGTGCACTTAAAAAAAAATACTGTATCAAAAGGTAAGTAAATTACAAACGTGTGAAAAGGAAACAAAAATGTGCAGACTAGTTTCTGTGATTCAGAGATATGTGGAATGCCGCACACATGTTTCACATAGGAGAAAGCAAATGCTTAACACCACTGCTTAACAGTTCTAAAAACCATCAGCAGCACTGCAATAGGCTTCAGCGTAATGAAACTGGTGTTTCAGCGCCTGTGCCTGTTGTGAGAAAAATTGTGCTGGCAAGGCAAGGCGCAAAAAGAAGAAGAAAGCCCTCTGCTAAATGCACAAGAGATGCTTGGCCAAAAAACCCAAATATTTAGAAGTACAGATTCTTTCTCTAAGCTGTATCGTCTTAAGAGGAATAATAATGGAAAAAGAAATGATGATTTATGACTGCTCAGGAAATTTCCATAATTTAGGTGAATAAATGATAAGTGCTTCTGCACGAACACCATACCATGAACACACAACAGTGCAAGATCTGCTTGAAGGCCACCACTTCCTGAGTTCAGCTACAGAAAAAAGGAGGGAGAGACAGATATTCTTCTCTTAATCCTTGCTGAAATCTGCACAGAGTTTAACTGCAGAGACACTATGCTTTTATCACATATACACATCCTCACCCTAACTACATTGTTATTGAAATTAAATAGAAAGACTGAAAGATTAAAATCAATTAAGTGATCGCATATATATGGAAAATGACGTGAAATACACGTTGTCATATTCTTCTTTTGCATGTTACTACATAGTTTCAACACAGTTTCAACACTTACCAACCGAGAATAGCTAATTCTGAATATGAAAGGGCAGACATACAAATTATTTCTGAAGAATGTAGGACTTTTCTAGAAAGGGTGTGAACATCCACACGATTGATGCAATGCTGTCTCTCCTGGGCTGCAGACAGGGAACTGGGCCCCAGGAAGCAACAGCCTAAAAATAGTGTGTTGGCATTGGGAGGGAGGTATCTGGATTTGGGAAACCGTACTCCACTGCAGGTGTCTTGTATCACCTTTGGAAAGTCCTTTTGCTTATCTCTGCTTCGCTTCCCCACATGTAAAATGGAAAAGATAACAGACCCTACCTACGCCACCAGGATGATACTAGAACAGTTACATTTAGGAGAGGACAGAAAACTCCAAACTTGACAGTGTCAAGCAGGCAAGCCTCCTGTGGTGCATTGCGATGTCCTGTGTAGACACCCAAATCACCCTAAAAGTGGTGTGGTTAGGCACAGCAAGCACCACACCTCATCAGCACAATGCTTGGCAGAGCTAATATTTGATAAACAGGTTGTAAGGTACATGAAGAACCAAACTGACATGCATACAACAAGGAGGGATTTTCATTAACAGCCAAATCCTCTGTGCACTCTACCTCTGGTAATAGCAAAGTTAAATCTTACCAGTACGTCATGATATAATAAACATATGCATTGCTGCTGGCCTGTTAACATTATAGTAGTCGGTGAGTTGACATTTGGCACAATAATGGTACACACAGTTTACAAAATGAAGTAATAGAGCAGAACACAGAGAAAGCAAAATGAATTTTAATAACAAATAATTTTTAAAATTTTCTATTTTTTTCCCCCCCAAATAAGTCTTTTGGAAATCTATCATTTTGTAAAAATATTTCCTTTGAGGAATATTGTATCAATATAAATTCAGGAAAACTAATGTTGCCAAATTCTGACTGCTGTCACTGCATTTTTAACTAATTCAGTTCTTCATGCTAATTACCTAAACTCAGAGGTTTGCCGTCTTTCAATTTCTGTGCTACCTTAGGAAGACCAGAAACCACAATTCAGCTGGCAACCTACCTGCTTTTTCTGTTAAGTAATTCTAACAAACAAACTACCTCTACTAAACACTGGAAAATTTAAGTTGTAGTACTATACAATTTGGTTGGTTGGTTGTTTTTTTAAGAAATGTTCCTGAAGCAGCAGGTTTTAGGTAATACAGTTCATCAATACCCAACTGGTTCCCTAAAATACAAAAGATACGTGGATAAAACATTTTGGTATTTTCAGCATAAAGATGCTAGAATTGTCTGCTAAATAGACACATGCATATCATGTTCAATGCATGACGTATGTCTGTAAGGCCTCAGTAGAAAAACACTGTGGGATACGGGAAGAGGAAAGTCTGGAACCTAACTAAGGGAGCCTTTATGATGAAGCTTTCCTTATTTTCTAAACTGCTTACTGCTGGAAGCACTGTCAGCAACGGGAACGCAGTTTCTTATGCTCTTCCCCTAAACATCCACTGCTGGCTTCAGTCAAAGACAGGGTGTCATATTTGATGCGCTTTTTCTCTTGCCTAAAATGACTCCTACATTCTTCTTCAGTTCATTATTTTCTCGTAATGACATTCAACGAAATTCCCTCCCTGCCATGAGTGCTTCCGTAAATATGCCTAACAATTTCTCTCACACACACACTGTGCCATTGCACAGGCCCCAGAAACGAGGCAAGGAAAACTGACCTTTCCCATTAGGAAGAAATGGAGCCGTGAGCCACGTGGGGTCTGACTGAAATTCTCCCAGTCACAACGGCGTGCACCCCAGAAGGATGCAGTTCCTTGGCCACACGAGCAGCCCAGTTGGTTCAAAACATGTACAAGTGCCTTTTGGAAAGAAGGTCCAGTTATGCATTTACTCTCCTAGAGTTGTACGTGCACTTCAGCACTGCGAAAAATAAAATGAGATCTCCTCCATCATCTTCAGTAACTTATTTTTTTCCCACCTTGCAAAATTACAGCTGAAGTGCCTGTCTCATCAAGCTGGGGGAGGGAGAGGTTCTTATGGTTTGGAGGCTTGTATGATCTGTTGAGAAACAGTTGATTTACGAAAATGCTGTCTCAAGTCTTTCAAAGGTAATTATGAGTTGAAGACCAGCGTAGCTAATGGTTTGAGTAGGAAAAAAATATACAAAAATACCTTAGAAGTGTTCAAAATGACTCAGTCATTAGGCTGGAAAGAGGCACATGCTGTCATATGGTATGTTGGGCCCTCAGCCGGGGTGTGCGAGCCATGCTTAAACACCTGCTCTGGGGAGTCGGAGAATAACTAAAAGTGCAAAATCTGCAACACAAGAGACAGATCTCCACCAAGTTGTTGCTGTTGGTGCTGCAGCTTAAGAGTTAGTAGAATAAGGATGTAGGGGAATGAATGCCTGAATTGCCTGGGCCTTAGATCAGAATGTAGTAGAAGATTTGGGAAAAAGAGTTTATTTTCCTTTGGGTTTATTCACATTTCACCAGTTTCAAATTTCACCAGTCTCAGAGCACTGACACAGAAAATACCCACCCTGCTGACCTGGCCTCAGGAGTCCCACGGGAGCATCCCCAGCTGATCTCTCTGTGGAAACTGAGACATGTCTCTCAACAAATACTAGACCACTTCAAAACTAAACATGTCAGGGCTCAAAGAGAGAAATCAGCTCACCTGCTCTCCCAAGCAGCAGATTTCTCTCCTCCAGCGTTGAAAGGACCCTTCTCTGCTGGGACACTCTTGGCCCTGGTGCACAGCCAAGGTTTGCTGGTGTCTCCCTCAAGCTGCAGGGTCCTTCCAGAGGACACTAAACACTGGTGAGAAGGCCATTGCCTGGGGTCAGACCTCTGTAGCAGCACAGCAGCTTCCTGGCCCTGGCCTCTCGGCCTCACCAGCAACCCGCAGGCAGTACTTATGGTCACTTCCTCTACAGAAAAGCTCCATTTCAGCTGCTTCTGTGCTTTCACCCTCTCTGCCCATCACCACCAGAGCTTTTGGCTCTCCATTTTCTCATCAGTCCTGGGCTGTCCATGGTGTGGATGGTGGGGCAAACACAGAGGCCGGTGAAGACAAGGAGTCTAGCGCTCAGCTGGTGGAGGCAAGTTGTGGGATAAGCTGTCTGAGCTACAGCAGGATAAGCTGTTCCTCAACCACAGATAGACACAGAGACATCACAGGGCTGAAGCCGTGTTTCTCATTTCCCCTGTAGCCACGAGATGGAGCAACTCAATAACAAACAGGTCTGCAGAGCCACCGGATTTAGGCGATGGGACATTCATCCCAGTTCTGGCTCATCCAAAGGCTGCAGGCAGCCCTGGTGGGATGCTGCAATGGCCCAAGGTGAGTACGTGGCCCATGGCGGGCGGGAGCAAGCTCCAATAGCCTGGGGGGGGGCAGGGGCCCATGTCCCAGGTGGGACGCAGGGAGAGGTTGGTGTTCCTGGGGGCCACCCAGCGAGGCCTCATAGCAGGACCAAGGAGCTCAGACATGCGCTCAGCCCCCCGTGGCAACCCCAAACAAGCACACTCTAGCAGTAGAAGCTTCTCTGGGACCATCCCAAGGCTCCACACATTGCTCTGTTGTGGCCTCCGTTGCCCAGCCTCCTGCTGTTTCCTTCTGGCTGGCTTCCGAAGCCCCCTCCCCAGCACAGAGCTAGAGCAGCCCTTCAAAAAAGAGAAAATCCAGGGGCCTGGGGACATGGGAGGGCAGGGCGGAGGTGAATGAAACTGAAAAGTAGAGAAGACTTGAAGAGCATCTGGGGGAAATCAAGGAAGAAAGCAAGGGGATCACAGCAGTGGATGCTCCCTCTTCTCAAGCAGAGCAAATTTTTTTTGCACTGGCTGGACTCTGATTTAGATCAAGAAAAAAACACCATGTCTCCACTGCACAACCGTGTGTGGTGCAATGGTTACTGATTTAGCTCCTAAACTGGAAGGATGTCAGCCACACCAATTCCATACTGACACACTTCCTGAGAGCCAGGACTGACAGCTGAAGAGCCAGGACCATGGCACTGCTGTCTGCGGTGCGGTCCGGGGTCAGGGCACAGCAACAGACCGGCCGTGCCTTGGGATGGCTGGCACGGCCTGGCACTGCAAGGAGAAGGCCAGCCCCAAGGGCAAGCATGGGGAATCAGCAGAGTTTCACTGGTTGCCACCCAGGACGCCTGCATGGCCTGAAGGGGAGGTCTGTGTGGCAGCAGCGATATGGGAAAGTCGTCAAGGCTAGCAAAAAAAAGCATGTGAAACAGCTCCTTTGTCAGGAAAAAAGAACAAGATGGTGCATTCAGCATCTAAAATCGCATGAAGCAGCAGGTGCTTCACATGCTGGTGGCATCGGTGACACACGCAGAGTCGCCAAGGACAGGGCAGAGTTTGCAGGGTATGTCCCTCTTCTCCCCAGTCTGCAAGAAAAGGGACAGTACACTTGGTCTTGAGGACTTAGTGAAGAGTCATGTCCTATTAGCATAGAGGAGAGCCTGCAGCGAGAAAAGAAAGGTGCCTTGGCCGCTCATAGCTTCCTCACCCCTACATCACAAGTTAAGCTATTAAACAACAGTCTGAGAGTCCTTCATGGACTATCCCAGCCTTTCCATTACGCTGCTCACTCAGTTTCATTTTCCCCTCACCATCAGCCCTCAGCATCATCCTTTTTCACCCTTTCAGTTTTGAAGGGAGAGGAGCCTTCACACCTTTTCCCAAGTGCATTTGTACCCCCTGCATGCCTTCCTGGCCACTTCTCCTCAGATCCCTCTTTAAAACCTCACGAGGATGTTTGCTGGGGAAAAAAAAGCAGATCAACCACTGGTGGTGGCTAGACTATGACATGCCAGCTCTGGCATTGCCACTTGCTCATCCTCCCCCTTTCCAAAGCATCTTTCTCCAGATGTGTAGCCACACAGGGCTTTGTGCAGCAAGCATGCCCAGGAAGGCATGCTTCTGGGCAGCCTCTGGAGAGGTGGGCAACACTTAAGTTGCATGAGAATATGAGTATCAAAAAGAAAATGAGAGAGAAGAGAAAGCTCCTGGTGGCTGTATCAGGACTGGCGTGCGCAAACCCAGGACCAGGGCAGGAGCAGAGAGCACTCTGGCAACTGGGCTTACATCCCATGCTCACGGCAGCCTCAGTTCCCACCACCCAGGCTGGCTTGGGCCCCAAATGCCTCTTCATGGTAGTGGTGCCTGCCTGTGTTGTGTGGGGTTTTTGGGGTTTTATTTTTTTAAATATCCAAAATGCAGGCATGGTCACAAGACTGCCACTGGATACACAGAAGTGAAACCTAGCTGAGGAATGCAATGAGGTATTGTTCACTCACACCTTCTACCATGTTTTTCCCCCTTCGTGGTGTTTGGGTTTTTGTTTTGGTTTTGTTTTTTTTTTTTTTTTCTTTCGCTTAAGTAGAGTCATTTCAAGTAAAATACAATGGGGAAACCCCAAGTACTATTTTTTGTCTCGTCTCCTATCCCCAATCTCTTTCACAGATGCACAGTTTTAATTCAGCCAATACAATCCTCAGTTCTGATATTTAAGGGGTATGCAGAGGACCAGGCAAAACTACCCCTCTGGCCTTTCTTTCCCCCTTTGGTAAGAACATTGCAAACATGCATACAATGAGCAAAAAAAAAATCTTTTTTTCCCCTTCCCCCCCAAACAAAATCAGCACATGACACTCTCCATGGGTACACTCCCTGCTCCCTAGGAGAGCAAACAGATTTAAAAGTAACCCTTGTCTTTTTTTACAATGCCAACTTGAAGTGAACATATCAGATCACCACTGAAAATCAGTGACCTCTTTTTCCTTTTTGGTATCATGAAAAGTAAGGGAAACAATGAAAGTGATAGCTCAGGATTTAGCTTAAAGCACATTTTGACAGCTAACACTACCTACAGATGTTACATACAATCAATAAAATCATATCTTGTAGAAAAAAAAAAATCAGAGAAAGGTCTGTAGGGCCAGAATTTCCTTCTCTGTTACTGGAGACTATTTTGAATGGGTAACTCAGAGATGCTAGCCCCATAAAGCCATCTACATCCTTAAATGAGCTCTGTGTGACATACTACGTACATAGTGTGTGTACGCAGACACAGCGTGGGGAGACCGATGTTGTAATGGAAATATGTGATGAAATGAAAAGCAACAGCACTTCAAGCTTTCCGACATCCTGACCAGCAGTTACTTTGCATGCAGCTCACTCCACTGCCTTAAAAGAAAACACAAGACTCAAGAATTCTACAAGCTGAGAAGAAGTCATCAACCAGAGCTAGAGACAGCCCAAAGGTAAGATGACAAGAGAAAATATTTCATTGTAGTGAAACCTTGCCTTAAAAACTTTGTTCTTGCTACAAGATCTGAAAACTAAGTATATTTTACATAACTTGTTTTGCTTATAGCATACCTACATATTATTTTTTTAAGAATGAACAGAGCTATCCTTTGCATTTATGCTTTAAATAATTTTTTCCTGTTTTGTTTAGAAATCTACACAACAGACTCTACTCTAAAATGCCTTTTTATCATAACTGGATTTTTCTCAAGTAAAAGTCCTGGTAAGAAGCTGAAATTTTTTTTCTCTAGACCCAGAATTTCCTAGACACATTATCATACCAAAAAAGAAAAAGAAATGAAAAAAAAAAAGGACTGAAGAAAAAATAAAAAGGGACTAATGAAAACTCCTACAGAGGCAATGAAGTAAAGGACTTTTTCAATATTTATTACTTTTTAGGAATTCCTTAATTAACCTGTCATCCCTTTGGCTCTCTGTAATGGGTTCCTTCCCAGCATTAGACTCACAGTGATGAAGGGGACTCGGCAGGAGAGCAGCATATTGGGTTGCCCAGCCTAGGCCACCCTCTTGTACTGGGCAGTATCTCTGCCCAGGTCATCAGTGTAACCCCTCGTCTGCCATGGGCCACCTGAATCTGGGGGTTCAGGGACCCAACCCAGCCCCGAACCAGCTCCCCAGCCCCGTGGCTGCGGAAGGGTGTAACTCCCAGGCAGTGAACAACCTGCAGTATAACAAGGGGTGCTTCTCCCCTCCAGCCACTCAGATCCCCAAGTGCTTCACAAACTCAGGCTTTCCTGTTCTTTTTTATTTGGGCAAGGGAATTTCATTATTTCTCCTCAAACTTCCCTCAGTCCCTCACAGACCGCAGCAGAGCAGGCGCTGCTGTCAGGGTTGCTGCCCCCCGAGCCATGTCCCCCAGTGCCTTACAGGCAGTGGTGCTCTGCAAGGAAGGAGGCTGTTAAGTGCTTTACACAGCCAGCAGCGCTGCCTGCTGCAGGGACCTGAATAAAACCTGTACCTGCTACGGCAGGACAGAAGCTGTGGATGGATCCCCGCAGCTGACTCCACCAGAGGTATGCTCTCCTGCACCCACAGACCTGCAGCACCCCATTCTCCTCATCAGGCTCCGTTTCTGGAGCTGGTATTCTCATTTCTGTAACGTAAACTAGTAACTTAGAGAATCATTTACCTGGCATCAGTGTGTCCTTAAGGAGCAAACAGCCAACCTGCTCTTGCTTCCTAACAATAATTGCTAGTTTTTAAGTAAGAAATAAACTTCCTTTTTCCTGATCCTAATCTCTCTCAAAGAGATTCTAACCTCTCTCGAACCACAGCGTGGGAGAGCTTACCTCTGAAACACTGGGGGAGTGACTCAGTCTGCAGAACAGGAACTTTTACTGCACAGTTGACGACGGACTGACAAATCTGAAACGAAACAGCATCAAGATCAGTAACTCGTGTAGGAAAGGCACTAGGTCGAAGTAATAACAGTTACAGAACAGCAGACAAAAGTAATTTCTGGGCACTGACAGAAAGATCTTTGAAAGGCTTTATTTACAGGTTACATATGCTGTGACAGAACTGGCTGGAAGAAAGGACCAGGTGTTCCTGTGCATTTGCATTTGTAAGTGATTCCGGCTGAGACCAGCATTGCAGAAACCAATGAGAGCCTTCCTGGCCCTGATCAGGAGAGTCTGAGGGCAGGATCAAACCAGCACCCTTCCTCTCAAGAAGAGAATTACTTCATGACCCCAGCTCAGAGGGTGCCTACCTCCATGTTTTTAGTCCCATCTTTGCAGAGGAGAAACCAGCTGCATATTTGCTGCAACTGCTGTCTCTACAGACACAAATTTATCTGCTGTGGTAAGTCTGGCTGGTTTAGGCAAAAGTTTGGGTTCTTAAATCTCATTCTTCTTCTAAAGACTTAACCTCTGCTAGAAATAGCCTGTTTGAAACTTCCTGCCTGCCTCCTTCTGGCAAGCTTATCAGAATGGCCAAAGGTAATCATAGCCTGTCTTTGCCCAGTGGTGGTGGGAGAGGGTGCAGGATGGCAACAACTGTTTGGGATCTTCACATTAATAAATATGGGGGACTCCTTGTGCTCTTGGCTCCCCAAGGTCTCTTACGATAGCTTGATTCAGGAAATTTGATACAACTAATTGCCTCCATCCCCACAATTCAAGTAACCCTAAAATCAGGGGCTGCTACCCTGGCTCTGCGAAGAGATTGCATTACTCCAAGGGGATGGTGCCATCACATCTATACTCTGCCTAGCCTAAATTATAGGGCAGCACAGTTTGGGGTAACAGGTAAAACAGTGCAAGTGAAGCTTGGACCCCAGAAAGCCTTGCTCCTCCTTGCTTTGAGGCACAACCTTGCCCCAAGATCCCTTGGCACTGAGCAGCTCCATGTTACTGGGAGCTGCAATTCAGCACACACCAGCCTAAGAATGGAAAAGGTCTCCAGGTCTGTGGACACACAGGACCTCACTGGCCTTTGTACCAGGTCTTACATGTGATCTGCATCCCTCCTTGTGGTGAAGGTGATTTTCTTCTCTTCCAGCATACCTGGAGATATGAACGACACCCATGACGAGAGCAATATCAGAGCTACCGTGAAACTGTTCCAGCTCATCATGTACATCCCCACGTTTACCCTGGGATTGCTGTTCAATGTGATGGCTCTGTCGTTCCTGTTTTTTAAGGTTAAAAAGCTGTCAGAATCTACAGTCTACATGATAGCCCTTATTTTCCTGGATACTTTGCTGCTGTTTACTCTTCCTTTTAAAATCATTTCCTACCACTTTGAGGACAACTGGAACTTGGGGTCTGTGTTCTGCTCCACCTTGGAGAGTCTTTACTTTGTAAATATGTATGGCAGCATCCTTATCTCCCTCTGCATCTGTGTAGACCGGTACATCGCTATCCGGCACCCTTTCACAGCTGCCACCCTGCGATCCACCAAGAAAGCTGCTATGGTCTGTGCTGTCATCTGCCTGGGCACCTCAGTTGGGACAGTCTCTACTTTCCAACTGCATGGAGAGGGCCACAGCATCTCGTCCTGCTTCCATAACTTCTCCAAGAGCACATGGGAAAATGCAGGCCTGTTCAGCGCCTTGGAGACTACCTTCATCGGCAGCATGGCAGCCATGACCTTCTGCACTGTTCAGACAATCAGGTGTTTGAGAAGGCACAGAAAACCAGACATCCCCCAAACACAAACCACCAGAGCGGAGAAGATAGTGGTGACAAACCTTGTGGCATTTTCAGTCTGTTTCACGCCTTACCATGTGGCATACTTCATGTACTTTTTGGTGAAGAATAACATCATTCACACCAGTTTTCGGCAAGTGCTACGAGACATTGTTCAGGTCACCCTTTGCTGGGCAAACCTGAACTGCTGTCTTGATGGGGTGTGTTATTATTTTGTTTTAAAGGAGTCCTTGGAAGACCCATTACAAAACAGTGAAAAAACAGCCATGTGAAAACCTTGATCCATGTGCTGCATGTTAGTTACTTGGGATGATGTGTGGAGATGCTTTTGTGGAAAGTACAGGGTCCTGAACTACTTACCTAAGCAATTTACTTTAAATACACAGATCTGAAAATATTTCATAAAAAAAACAAACTAAGTGCATTCCCAGGAGACTGCTCCTAACTTTTTTTATTTCCTTCCATAATGTTTTGTGTTAGCATTTACAGGTAAAAAGAAATGGAATTATTTCCTATAAATGGTGATGCATATCTCTTTGGATATGATTCCTCTTTACTTTTAAAAAAAAAAATTGTTCACTTATATGTGGTAGCATCTTTCAGCCTCCCTATCTATATCGCACCTGCAAACCTCCCCAGGACTTCAGTCACTACAGACTTGGGCTGCTGAGAAACAAAGACTTAGAGTTTATGGTAAAAAGCATCATACTAAATTCTGTTGCCTTCCTTGCCCTGATCATGTATGCTCATGCTCACATACATGCACACCCGTCAGGTTTAGATTTGCACATGCTATTTCACAGTAAAATGATTGTGACTCTAAATCCAAAGGCAGCTGTAGGTTAACGTGGGTATAGCAAGATCTCCATGCCGTTCCTCCACTGGCTGACTTGCTCTGCAAAGTGCAACACTTGTTTTAGCAACAGGTCTCGTGCCTACAACATCACACTTCTAACTATGCCACTAGCTCAAGCTGCTGGGTAGCTCATATTAATTGATTACCCCGGCTTCCTCACCAGCTCCTCTCCTGCTCGCAGGCTTTTCACATACCTGTTCCTTCCTTGCTTGGGTACAAACCTAGTTTCATGAACAAAGCCAAACCAAACAAGAGCATGAAATAAAAATTCCGAGTCCAACATAGTGGCAACCATGAATCTGAAGGAACAACCCCCACCTCACTGGGGGATAAGAGCAGCCCTGATCCCTAAAGAAGCAGCAGCCAGCAACATAGGATCCCAGGGGGAAAGCAACCTTTCGGACCTCAGAGCAAGCTGAGCACTACCACTTCCCAAACAAACAGGGCAATAAAAAATAATCCACCAGCAGGAGCCTAAGATGCCAGTCAGTTACTTCTTATCAATGCTTACAGGCATCTAGATAAACTGAACGATTACACGCTCCCAGCCTGGAGAGAGACAGCTCACTGCTCTGGGGACCCCCATTGCTGCCCCTACCGCTAGCCTGGCGGCCAGCTGCCACCTTCCTGAGCGATGAGGATGAAGACAACTGAAGCAATTAGTTTTCATATTCATGTTGAGCTGGATCCTTGCAGTATATCTTCTAGGCAGAGATACTAATCCCAGCCTTTGAACTGTCTTTTCTCTGTACACTTTTGAGAAGGATAACGCACAAACTGTGTATCAATTTCTTCCCTGAGCTAGTGACTTTGCATGGGGAGACTCTAGTCTGTAAAAATGAAATTTTTTGATGTCGCTATATCTATACCAAAAAAGTCCAGTTGCTGAGGAGGAAAACACTGACCTGACATAGACATAAGTGTGTGCTGGTGTTTACAGAGTCCTTTTGGTGTTCAGCCAATGAACTGTGCTTCTGAGGATACAAGGGCTGTGCATTTACACTAGCCGTGTCCTGGTTATGTCCAAGTGCATGAAAATAAAACCCGCCAGGACATTCTAGCAAGAATTCCCTCTCCATATCAATTGCCATTTCCATTGACTCCCTCAGTAAATTCAGAATATCTGACTAGCTTCCCTGCCAGCAGACACTGAAAGCAGTGAACCTCAAACTTATATATACACTAACTGGGAAAGCAGTGAACCTCAAACTTATGTATACACTAACTCTGCATATCTGTCCTTTGCTTTCCAAATTTCTTTTCTTCTAGTACAGCTATTATCTTGTGTTTCAGGCTCAGGAAGTATCTGTTTGGATTGGGAAGGAAAAAGGTTTAAAAGAAAACATCACTGATGATATTTGCATATAACCCTAGAAATCCCAACAAAAGCATTCATGTCCCAAAAAGAAAGAATCAGCACAGGTACCAGGCATGCAGTATCCCCTACAGATTTGACTATTGCCTTTTAACATTTTATGCAAGATGTCCACATACAATGAATGGAACAAAATATTTACCATGAGCAATGCCACATCTGTGGTCAGTGATAATGAGAAAAACCTCAGAAAAGCAAGTCTCAAGAGAAATGCACAGGCTTTTATAGAAATTTTCATATGAATACGCTCCTCTCAAAGTGGTTTTAACATTTCTATTACCACTAGAGAGGGTTAAAATCGTCCTTTGTTTCCTCTGCAGAAAGACAGCACCATGAGCTAAAGATGAATTTGTAGCACTCTAGATGCTAGGGAGAAGCCCTCTGAGAAAACTCTCACAGACAAGAAGCGTGAAATAGTTAATTTTGCTGCGAAAGACAGATAGGCACATGCAGAAATTGCACCCCAACTCACTTCACAGTTATTTCCCCACACAGCAAAGCTGTTTGTGTGCTCTTTTCATGTGCTGCATTTACTGGTGGTATGAGATGGGAGTCTCATAAAGAAGCAAAAATGTCCTAAGTGACACAATATAGTGACGGAGCATTCTGATTGCTGACCTTGGTGTGATAGAGACACACAGTATCCTGGACGTGTCCAGTTTTGGTGGGAGGATACTCTGACTCTCAAACTCAACCTGTGCAGCTTGCTCCCAGATTTGCAACTGGCCAGTGCAAAGCTACAATTCAATCAAGTGCTCCAGCTCACCTTACTCAGCCCTGTCTTCATTCTTCCTTCCCTTTCACATGCCTCTGTCTTCAGCTTTTTGGAGGCACTGAATTCTCTAGAAATGCTGAGACTTTTCCCTCCATCAGGTTTCTTGCTCACTGAGAAACTTCTACCATAGCAACAAACTCTAATGAATCAGTGTCTTTAGCTACAGTGAAAGGCAAAGGACACCTACAACTCCTCCGCTTATCCTTCATTTTATCTCATTTATTCTTCTTATTCTGATTTTTATACACTGTCACTCTGCAAGAATGACATTTACCACATCGTCTAATATGATAAAAAAGTTGCTGTGGGGTACTGATACAACCAAAAATCTATGAGGAACCAGAAATGTTTCCCAGGAAGAAAAGCTGAATCAGTGCCATTTGCAGACACCAAAGGATGTAAAACCTCACGTCTGCTGTATGCCACAGATTCCTATTAATCCTTCTCTCTATTCGAAGACAAAAACGGCATGTAACTGGGATTATACGTGAGAGCGAGTATCAGCAGTTTAGAGTTATAAACACTGCCAGGCAATTGTTAATCCAAAACTAAGCATTACAAACCCAGGAAATCCAGTTTAGATTACGCTTCAGAGTACACCAACACAATCCCAACCATTCCCTGTTAAGTATTAACTTTGTGACTACAAGTAAAGCCATCTCCCAGAGACCAGCATCTATCCTGGTCCCACTCAACCAGCCATAGTATCTAAGACAATGAAGGACACTATTTGAAATAGCTTTATTCAGTTTAAAGAGGAGTTTAGGAAAGCACGAGAAGTTGCAGACAGCAGAGACCAGTCTGACTTCATTCATGCTAACAGGAAGTGCAGTGGCTCAAAAGCGTCACAGCTGGAAGGGGGCAGACATAAAGGAATGCGACTTTTGACAGACCAAGGTCAGTGTGGCTGTAAAAACCCTGCAGACAGATTTGTTTCCCTCATGCAGAGTAAAATAACTTGGTACTAATAATAAATATGTTTATGTAGACCATTTTATATGAGTAGTGAGAAGATAAAAGAAAGCCTGAGCTATAAAATGCTCTTCATCCAAGAATCTTCTTTTCAACATTCTCCCTAGTCACATTAGGTTTACAATCCAGCTCCCATCTCATGTTTACATGTCCTTTAAACACAGATGTAAACAGAGCCGCATAGGTCACAATCTCTCTTACCAAAGTTTTGGAAAAACTGTTTAGGCTACAAATTATTATTTTCTTGGATAAGTACAAAATGTCAAAGCAGCAAAGCTTGAAGGTCATCCTGACAGGGAGCCAAGAGGAAGGAAGCACTTTGCTGGTCAGTTCAAGGACACCTAGAAAAGTCTTGCGACATTTTAAGTATTAATGAAGACAGCACAAAGTACCATTAGGCAAGTTTCCCAAATCCAACAAGATGAAGAAGTGGCACCACAAGCCTATGGCGGGTGACAAATCAGCCCTGGAGCAGAGCTGTGGTGCAGGTGGCCCACTGGAGCAAAGGGGCAGCAGATCGGGTACCTGCAGCTCCAGGACTCACAGCCTCCGGGGAAGAAGTGGGGTTTCAAACATGGCTGGAAACAGCACATGCAAATTTCTGTTCTTTAACAGCTACATTTGCCCCTTGGAGGATTTCGGTGAAGCATCCCTGTCAGAAAGGTAGTTCACCGATGTAACTTACATTTTCTGTACTACTGCACCCCACTCTCCATTACAACCACGTTCACTCAGCTTCTGCTGCATACTTAATCCACGTGAAGTTAGAAACCCTTTTCTATATCACAATCAGTTGCTGTGGAAATAAGCCCAGTATCCCAGAGGATTAGAGTCTGGAGGGTCTGATTTAATTGCACTCCCTGGACAGACTCAGATTCCAATGGTCAATGTCCCAATGAGGAATAAGTAATAGGGATGGATCAGCTCTTGAGAAACAAAAGGCCCCGTTTTCATGCAAATAGCATTCGTTAGGAAGAAAAATGAAGGAGAAATAAAGAAAAGTCAGAGACAAAACAGCAGAATCCTTCTGGGCTGAAGGTTTTTCAAGAGGCACCAGCTGCTCTTTAAACTGTAAACAAAATTTCAGAGCGTTTTTAGATTTGCTTTTGCATCCCTAGGTGGGAGTTGGTAGATGCAACCAAAAGCAAGTGTCCGATTTGCTTTAACTTTCTTTTTGTCACTTAGCTCCTATTTACACCCTTAGATGGGAACAATTTTCAACATCTGTTACCAAACTTTTAAAGGAGAAAGAAACTTAAAGAAAGAAAGAATAAAAAAAAGAAGGAAAGAAAAATGCAGTAAAAAGAAGAGTGGTGGCAAACGACAGCAGCTCTCCTCGGCAGGTGCTGGCTGTGAAAAGCTCCTTTGGGAGATCTTGGCAACAGCACCCTCGACCCAAGGCGAGTGAGTGTCGGCAAAGGCCAGCGATGGGAGACAACGGAGGGGCTGACAGAGCATCTCAGAGCAGGCACAGTGAGCTAACAAGCAGTGGTGCAGCAGTCAGCAACACCTGCAGCGGAACGCAGAGAGCATTTAAGGCCTTGTGCAAAGCACTGCTACATCTGTGGGGGAAACTTCAGCCTTAAACTGCCACAGAGGGAAAATGCCAAGGAAAGGTATATACAGTGACAGCTCTTTGAAAAAATCATGTACTTTGCATGTATTTCTCTCAATGGCTTTGCAGTTTTTCCTGTGTTAAGTCCTGGTGATATAAACCAGCTTTTTTTCTCTTTTTTTTTTTTCTTGCAAACTACACCATTGACATCAGAGCACAGCAAGCACAAGTCACATCCAACACCCACATCGGGAAGGGCTCGCTGCCGCCAAGCATTTGACTCTGACTGTGCCAGCTACTTCTTTTACCACATTTTTTAAAATGACAAAGCAAGGGCAAATGACAAAGAAACACTGCCCCTCCTGGTGCCGCCCATCGCCTGAGAGCAGGCTGCAGCGCCAGCTGTTTCTCCTCCTGCCTCCCTCCACCACAGCTAGTTTGCTTTGTTTAAAAAAACAAAACAAAACAAAAAATACCCAAACACCCTCAAATACTTTCCTAAATACACCAGTACATTTGGGATTTCATCTCCACGAGATGACGTGAGGATCCTGTTTTTGTGATCGCCCCTGACAAGAGACCAAGAGACCGGGAGGGCAAGCCCAGCCGTGCGCAGACTGCGCCTCGACACGTCACCTAAGGGTTTCTTTTAAATACGGACAGCAAAGGATTTCACTTCTCTCTCCTCAAAGCCATTTGCCAAATTCAAAAATAGTTTCAGTCAGAAAAGCAGCATCACTTTTAAAAGTTTCCTGTACCCAGGGAGGATTTTGCACAGAAATGCTCACAGCTCCAGTGACAAAAGGCTGCCCACAGGGCTGGCCACGTTTCTGTGAGGAAACAATGCAGTTTTTGACATTAAACCATTTGCTTAAGCTTCCCCAACTTACTTCATGTTTGGGTGAGCGCCAGGACATTAACACAAGTGAATATAAAACCAAATGTGAGGAGGATCGAGGCGCGGGGCACGCAGGCCCTAGCCGGCAGCTCCTGCCTTCCCCCAACGCCACCGCCATGAGCCACCACCCCAGCACCTCCATCAGCCAGCTGAGGCGAGTCACAGCCAGCACAGCCAGGAAATCTGTTGAATGATGGGGGTCATTTGATGAGCTCATCAGTGACATCAAGGTTGGAGGCAGCCTGGG
>VYZW01001316.1:7860-33431 GCA_013401315.1 Balaeniceps rex | reverse complement strand
TAGAAAGAACGTGAATGCTGCATTTTCAGGGAAGCAATTTACGTTTTCTTTAGAGAATTTCTTCCCTTTTCTTCAGAGCATTTTACTTCGTGACTTTCTGATTCTATTATTGATACTCATTTCCCCTGGCTATGGTGTTACAAGAGAAAGAGGCAGTCAGTTTTTCCATAATTCTTATGGGAAAATCCCATCTGAAGCAAAACTGTAGTCCATTATTAATTATCCAGATCAACTTAACAGTGATCTAAACCAGAACATTTGCATCGTTAGCAGTCCAAATTAATACACTTATGAATATTTTACAGGGCTTTCATCCTGGGACCCTAAATAAACTTACCTATTTTGTAATCTGCAAGATTAGCCTGTCTTTCATGCAGCCGTGTAAACAGGAGGGACTCCATGGAAGTTTATTGGGGTGGAACCATTCCAGCATAAAACTAGCAGAAGCCAGGCCCCAAGTTCCATGCTTAACTTGAAAAACGCTCTTTGACCTGAAACACTGCCTGATGCATTCAAACTTTTCAAGCTTAAAAAGTTCCCTTTTAATGCTGAAAAGTCTGCATGTAGTAAAGGACTTGTGTTTTAGTTTTCAGGATATTCTTATTTACTTGTTTCAAGCATTTTGTACAAAACTCAGCATACACCTGGCATGGCTGCCATGGAGCATATTATGATCTTTCTTCATCTACCTACTAGAATATCTACCTGACTTGAAATTTCCCTTCTACAGAGGAGTCAGTAGCAAGTTCATGGGCGTGATTACAACTCCACTCTACTCTCCCCTTCCTGCCTGGGAAAGGGGTCATTCTAATGGGCATGAAGGCTTTTCTATAACTCTGCTATTCTCTTAGAATAGTTCCTTGGGATACTAAATAGAAAGTGAGAAGAAAAGAGGAATTTGGTTTTATAGCATACAACGTGAACTTCAGACACATTTGTGGGCTATTTTCCACAAATTCCCTTTCCACTCTTCTGCCCAATCCATGATCTTGAAAGTACAGCTAAACTAGATCACATTCAACACTAATGCCAGTGGAATTTGTTTCTTTCTGTATCAATCTTCCAAAAATAAAAATCTGGCCTAGACATCAGTCTCACAACTGAAAACACTATCTGAGTACATCTGACCACTTCGGGCCATTTGGGCTATTACAGCTGCAGATTCTGATACCACAGCATTTTGAACAGGGAAGCATGGTGTTTAATATCTCACTTTTACTACTAGATTGCAGAAACTTGAAAATAACATGGATGTTTAACGTGCATATTTGTTAACAGTAATTTTCAGATTTAGAGTCTGCCTACCCAACACACCTAGTGAGACATCATTAATAATAAACTATTTTCACAGCTCCTAACCCCAGTGATAGGATTGTCAAACAGGTGGCATTTGGTAAATCAGTGTAATCCTAACTAACATGTTGGAAAGGCGATAAACATAATCAGTTCAGACTTTCACATCAAGTTCCTGATCATACACTTTGGAACACTAAGCACAAAGATACAAGTATATTTCACATGGTTATTTATGCAGAACTGTTACCATGAATGAAGACAACTCCTTTATTGCATACATAAACCCGAATAAAGCATTTAACTATGAAGCTGACTGATAGTCACTTTGACAAAATTGACTGAATCATGTGAAATTGCACTGCCATTTGTTTTAATGTAAGGGTAGAAAATTCTTTAGAAACTTCTTAAAAACTGTAACACGAGAAAATAATTACTTTAGTTCAGCAGTGATACAAAACTTCAGGTGCTCTACCTGTACTTGGAGAAGCATATGCCAGCACCTAGCACCACATACATTTCAAAATTATTAATAGGTATGTTTTAACGATATTAACACATTATCAGAAAACACTTTTTTTTATGAAGGTCCTTGAGTATGTCTCTGTATTTATCATCTTTATAAGCAATACACAGAGCAAAATCTGTAGCTGTTCACAGGATTCTGTATTAATTTAGCAAGCCCTACGACTTGGATCTATTTATGGAACACTAGAAGTTTACTGAAGAGAAGAACAAATCTTACCCCTAAATATAACATTATTCCATAGAACATAAATTTCCAGAAAAAGCATCGTCGAAGAGCATTAATAAGTTTGGGTTTTTTCTTTGAAGTTGCCAGTTCTCTGTCCCACTCTCTGAAAAGGAACCGAAAAACAAGACCATTAAGTTGCATGAGCAAATACATGGGTCTAGGGCTCTGACATACTTCAGTTCACTCAAGTATATCCAAGGAGATTTAGCTAAGGTGACTGATGAAAGAAAGCTTTGCAGAGACCCCAAAGACCTGGCCTTCATTGACTTGATAGATCAATAAAAGTTCAAACCTAGTTCAGCCACATATTTGGCAGTTTTAAATACTCGGTCATACATCACCCCACAGGGAATTAATTCATTAAAAGGTCACATTGTATGTTTTAAAGAAACCCGCTGTACTTAAGACCAAAGCACAAATAATAGGCAAATAAATGTTTTGGAGCTCTTCCAGTCTGCAAAAAAGAAAACATGAACAAAGCATCAAAAATGTGACTTTTGTACTGCACAGCATTAATTTTAACCTGTGTGGCTGGGACAATAATTTTCTATTTGATAATAAATTGCTGATCATAAGCAATGCTATATACAGAAAGCATATGTTTAGTCGAAATTCAACTCGTAGATTAAAGCACTCCTAAGAATTTCCTCAGTTAAGTCTTTTCTCCATTTTTCCACAGAATATTAAAGAACTAGAACATTCCATTTATAAACTATCAAAATGCATTAAGCATCCCCATGTTCTCAATACTTTCCACCAGTTTTGAATACGTATGTCACACTGCACTTAAGTTTAATTGGATTGGCACAACAGTGCAGACGTGAGCCGTCCCAGCACGCCGGGGAAAGCTATACTGGAGGCTGGGGGAGAGGGACCAGATTTAGGCACTTGTACCTGTAAGAGTTAGTCCCAAGTGTAGCACAGTTTCTGAATTAGGACCCACTGAAACAGGGTAGAGAAGAGAGGAAGCCTAAATGAGAAAAGTCAGGACATGATTTCTGCAGAAGCAATTAAAGTCTTTCAACAGTGGTATCAAAGGAAATTAAGAATGTTTTTTGTTGAAGAAAAAATAAAACAAGGTTTTACAAGGATATTTTGGGAAGAAAGAACAGCAGAATAGGGAACTAACATTGAAACTGTGAGTCTAGCCTCACTAGTCAATGGACAGATGTCATAGGTACCTGTATGGAGTAATTTAGAGCATCTAGATGATACATCTGCACCAGGGATCCCAGTCAGCTCCAAAGGACAACTGTGTGCTGAATGAGGACACACTTGAGCCAGTCAAGGGCTGCAACCAGCTTGCACCCAATGCTATTTAAACATTCTATTCAACAGCTTTTTAATGAAAACCGCAGTGTGACTCCTGAGACAAAGGTATTGCATGAATCTTTCATACCTTTCTAGTTTTTCAGAAAGATTATCAGCAGAGTCTGAAGAAGGGATTTGATAAATATCTGACAGCTCCAACCGTCGTCTGTAACCCTTTTTCAAAATTGGTTTTGTCCATCTAAGCAGAAAAAAAAGAATTAAAAAATCACCAGTTTCTGAGGTTAATTCTGGAGTTCCATTGTCTCACCCTGAATATTTTGTCCACAGCACCCACGTATGTCTATGTGCACACACATGCACACATATACACACACACACATGCACAGTATGAAATAATATAGTGCAGCTCTGTATTATATTTACAAAACTATATTGACAAACATAATATTAAAAGAATAATTTCAAAACTGGTTGCATTTTATCAATGTTGGGGTGGGATCTTGCCCCAAACTTCCTATTCAGTCAGTAGCAGACAAATGAACAGGGGATTGAGACCTTTGTACTGTATTTTTAAATATGCGTTATGTCCATATAAATGAATAATAAATCAGAACTACAGTAAATTGGTTGTATAAGTTTCATTCCTATGAGACAGAAAATCTTAATATAGCTTGAGTGTTCCTTTGACAGCTTACATTGCAGTATGCACTTAACAACACACGAGATCTCTCACAGGACTCCCCCTAAGATCTTCATTGCATCCATCTTATGTAAACATTTTGCATTTCATTTTTCAAATTTAAAGGACACGCTGTATTAAACCAAAGCAGGAAAAACTTCTAGAATGGCCACTCTGTAGAGAAAATCTTTATAAGCCATTACTAATTTTATTGAACAGTTCGTCTCCTGAAAGGCCTACGAATCCCCAAGTGCCAACTTGTACAAAATTTTGCAGCAGGTTCTGTTCGGAAATCTTTTTGAAAGCACAGGACTAAAACAAAACATAAACGAGCAACCATAGGAACTAACAGTGTATTTGGAAACTATTTGAGTTTCTGCTTTACTGGCATTGTTAAAAAGTATTTCCTTAAGAAAATGAAATGACTGCAAAAGAAGTAGCTTGCGGTTGATTGCTGTCATGCTTCCATATGCAAACACAGTCTGTAAAAAAAATGCATTATTTATGATTATGGTAAAAGTTATGATCTGCAAAACCTCAATAATTTCACAATTTTTTGTTTTAAATTCTCTTTATAGACAACAATTAACAAAATTGCAAAAGAAATGCAATAATGTTTCCCACGGTCACTTAGAAAATACAAACAGCTTATTGGAGATGCTTACCCGTATGCCTGTAAGAACATGTATCATACACACAAAGTAATCCACATTCTCAATTGCAGCCTCTGATGGTGCAAAGAGGTTGATACAAAGGTAAAAGGATACCATCAGACACTACACAAGTGCAAAAAGACCTTAGCACAACAGTCAAAGCCTATTTGTGTGCAACTGTGTGTTGCACATGCACACTCTAACATTTACTTCAACAAAGTTATGAATTGTATGAGACACCAGTCTATAATACCCATAATTCAGTAAAGCACAAAGATATTTCCCAAGCAAACAGTTATATCACACCCACTGCAAAGAAAATGTGTTCTAAGAAATTAGAAGATTATCTTTCATTTCTGCAATCACATTACAGTTTCAAATTAATCATATGGGCTTTATCTCAGTCTTTGACACAACTGTAGCTGAGAAATAACACACAATTCGTGGTATGTTACAGCAAGGCAGCTAGGAGAGTCCACTTTGGAGAGTCATTGGTAAAACATTCATAAACTTTACTATTACTGGAAATAGGGGCAAATGTTTTCAGGGATGTAATAAGATAGGTTAGAAGAAAACTTTTGAATTTAAAATAATACTGTTACGTGAAAGTCTTTCACAGCCACTGCAAATGATAAATCAGGTATCGATTTGTATTTTGCCAGCTCCTGATGGCAGAAAGGACAGGTTGCCACTGCCTTTGTGCACATCTTGTGGAGAAATGGCTAATCCCCGTCCTTCGGGAACAGAAACTCTCACAGACTGGCTTCACCAAAAGTTCCGTATATGCAGATTATTTTGGCAAAGATAAAATGAATACAAGTTATAGGACACTAAACCACTACTGCAGCTAATGCAAGTAAGCAACAGTACTTCCTAAGCAACCTCTTTAATTCCCAATACCGTAGCTAAGTAATAACCTTGCTGAGCCCCATAGTAACGCTTTGAGACTGCAATAAGCAATTCCCAACTTGTCTTGACAAAAGAGAAACACTTTACAGTTTCAGGCCTTGTATGTTTTGGGAAAACATTTTCATTGCACTGTTTACCTCCACACATTTGATTTTATATATTCTTTTGATTAGCACCTACCCTGGCATTTTGCCACTGCCTTAAGTAACAAAACGTGACTGCATTTAGAAAGCGAGCAGAGTGGCTGTTTTATCATTTGGGGAAGGCAGCATGCTTAGCAGATCTCCTGTACTCCTAGGAATGTCTCTTCTTCTACTCGGTGCTTAACTTACCAGTGCCACCTAAATTAAGTGGTCCCTAAACCAGCCTCCTCTCCCAAGTCAACAAGCTTCATACAGATTTAGTGCAGTCCTTGTCCTCATATCTCTGCTCATCAGGGTACCTGCAACTATGGTAGATGAAATCCTCCAGCCAGCTAAAGGAGCAGTGCTGACACCTTCCCCCAGGGACCTCCTAGTCCGCAGCCAGGTTCCTAACCGCAGGCTGCTGGCAGGGCTTGCACAGAGATGTTCATCTCCCAGCTGCCCTGGCCTTGCTCGGAAGTTCCACCCTAACTAGATCTGGCCAATTTGTGAGCTGTGCCAAGTGACTTCAGGTTGGAGTGGTAATCGTGGGAGGAGTTGGCCTGTCATGTGCTGTTTGTCTCAAGGCGGATTTTCAACAGCTTCTTGGGTTGTGCTGTCAAGAACTGTGGGAGACAGCATATATTTTATGAAAAGGAATATACTAGACCTAGAATACATAAATATCGCCTAAAACCAACCTTTAGCTAAATTCCAATGGCATCCAGTTTACCATTATGCTCCGGATTCTTTGCAAAGTTTTGAAATGCAAAATGGCTATGAATTCATTTTAACTGGCAATATAATCCGTAGTTATCAATGTTTCTTTCCCACCAGGTAACGCAGCTCAGACAGAGTTTGCCAATGAATATGGCTCTTCCATTTTTTGGCTTAATAGAAATTATTTGCCAGTGTTAATTCTGAGTTTTTTCTTCTCGTGTTTGCTGAGAACGAGAAATTTCTTTTGAAAGGAAGAGAGCAAGAAGGAAGGGAAACAGATTGGCTTTACAGCATTACGTTAGCAAATGCCACCGGATTACTGGCTGGCATTTAATGAACTCTTTCAGAGAGAAACCTGTAGTGCTGTCAGAGTTTTGCCACTAACTAGGAATGTTATTATGGGTACACACACATGAAACCCAGCAGGGGACAAGTTTCAAGGGTGTATGGTAGGAAAGACGAAAAGAAGGAAAACAAGTTCCACCTCTATTATTGATTGCCTGTAGCAAAAAATACCTTATGAGCTTGATATGTAAATATCATATATATAACATACTGTTTTAATTTCTCTTTTGGTAGATTTCTAATGACCATTTCTTTGCCATTGACTTTAGCAATATATAATAGATTTCTTACTACAGCTATTTCTTTCTCCAGCATGTTCATCCTCATCCCACTCGAGCAAATTGTACCGATAGGACAGATGTCTCTGGCTTTCCAGAGAGTATTAACACAGACTGTTAACTTCTCAATAGGATTTGACTCTCCCTTAAGGCTGCTTTGCATGTCACCGAAGACAGAAAGAGCCTCCGTGTTGCTAAGCTAACCGCCCAGATCTTCCTCCTGGGCACAGGGATTCCCCGGCTCCATCAGACCCTCTCGGTCAAGAAGCACAGGGTGTTGGGACAGTGACAGAGCAGCGGGGCTGGGCTATCCAAGGCCTGCAAAGCAGAGCAGCTCTCCTGCTGGGAGCAAGGGTCCCTGATCAGGCTGGCACCATTTCAACAGGTGTCCTGTGCACAACATGGCATTATCTACTCAGCAGCACAAAGGTGACCATGGCTTCACTTCCTTCTCTTACAAAGCATTGATACTTGTGTGCAATATAGTTAGGCATAGTGCCTGCAGCTCCTAAGGAACTGGACCTAAATCTTGATGGACACAGAGCAAGAAAAGTGCCTCTGGCTTTATCTTCTCCCTTCTTTTAACAGTTTGGGGGTGGGGGAGAGGGCGGGGAACATAATCAAGCCATGATAATGATGGTTTGGAGTTTTACAAGGTGTTTGTAGAGCCACGAATTCCTACTGATGCAGGAAAAGACTGAGGTACCACGTAGACCTCAGACATTCCCAGAGGGTCAAACCAGACCAGACTCTGTCAGAGGCTCTGCACTCCCATCCTCTCCCAAAAGATATCCATCATTCTGGCGGCAGAACAAATTATAAATTGTGGCTTACTTTATACTGGAGGTGGCAGCTCTACTACACTCAAAACTGTTTATCCAGAAGAGTGTCTGCACCACCAGACCTCTTCTCTGAGCATCCTGCAATGCAGCTGTAAAGGGTGACCCTAGCTCTGCAGGATCCTTGCTAACAGATGGGACAAGTCAGTGCACCCACAGAGCACAACTGCCAGGCACCATAGCCTAGCTCCTGAGCCTTGGTTACCCTCAACAGAGTATGGTTGTAGTTTTCTTTCAAATGGTAACCTGCTGAAATAGCATGTTATATATTCTGAAAAGTATATTAAACCTTTAGCATTTTCCCCTTTAAAAACAAACAAATGCAACACTCTGAGCTTAATATTTACACGTAATTATTGCAGGGCTTCAACAACTGAAGGTAAATGCAGCTCCTACTAATTTCTGCTTTTTTTTGTTTTCCCCCAGATCACAAAAATTAAAATTTAAATTTCCTCACTAATAGACAATTCTTCCCCATGAGGTGTTATTTGACATGGAAAATATTTAGCTGCAATGCCATTGATTCCGCCACTAGCTGTGAGCAGCACCATTTTAAGAATAATCAATGTTCTGCTGAAACCCCAGGATTTCAATAGCGAATCTTAATTAGGATTACTCCACAGCAATTCTTGGGTAAGGCTTGCCTTTTTACGCCCAGTTTTTGCAAAGCAACACTTATTCAGATCATTATCTAGTCTCTAAATGCTTTTTGAGATTCAGATTTTTAGCAGAAATTCAATACTTTTTCCTTACATTTAGTAAGACAGTCAAAGTATTTTGGTTTGCAGAAGTACCGAGAGATATTTTTTGAGAGAAAACAAAGATATTTAAGTTGTGTAAGATGTAAGGACAGAATACATTCAATGTATTAAAATCTGTCAGTTGTTTAGATACCAAAGTCAAGTGTGATACATGCCTCAAATATTTCTTTAACAAAGCTGTCAAAATAACATAGTGGTGATGATGTACTATGAACAGGGTTTGCAAGGCTGTTTCAGCATATACCTATGGTGAGCCTGGCTAGGAGGGGATGTTTCTTCATCTTCACTCTTTTTCTCAGTTACATATCCCATAGCAAGAATAAGAGAAAGAGATTTCTTTCTCCTAGTCCTTTGAAAGACCAAGGAACATTGCAGAAAGTTTACATCAGCAAAACTAATGCAGAGCTGTGCTATTCATGATTGAGCTGAATTTTAAAATCTCCCAGATGTGTCACTGATGTGACAGCAACAAATTTCACCCAATTTAGCACTCCACTGTCTTAGCCATGCATTTATAGATACGTTTCATAACAAATTAGCACACAGTTGCACATCAGGTGCAATGGCCCTTTCCAAATCTGTAATTTGTTCCAACCCCAGTGACTGATATGTGATCAGGTATAAACACCTTCACAAACTGGTGAACACATTTGTGGCAGTTCAAACAGGGGAAGGGGAGGGTAGGAAGATTTTTTTTTTTTTTTAATTTAAATACTAAGTATCAAAATATAAATTACCACTACAGTAATATGGAATTAATCCTGAATTAGGGGCTGCTTCTCTTACTACTTGTTCTTTGCCATCTTCTCTGTACCCTGGATTTGATGCTGCTACTCTTCAGACTGAGCCTCGCAAGTTAATGAGAAAATGTCTTATATCTTCTGATTTCCAAAACAATCTTGGGCTTTCAGCAAAGCAACATTGGTATTTTTTTTGGTTTTGTTTTCTTTGTATTTGTTACCTCCAGAGAAATAAAAGCTTCCCAGATTTTATAGATTAAGCTTAAACTGAGTTAAGTTGAAACAAGTTAAAGTGAAATATCAGATTGACTCCAATACAATAAAGGTTCACATCCTTTATTTTAAAAGTTGAAAAAAAAGCTTATAAAAAGATAAATACCAACACTAAAACATGGGAATATACCTGAAACCAAGTACCTTTCCCAGCTGTCACTCAGGATTTTCTCCTAAGGCACAACCTTGCCCATGGAGTCAAGGCATTAGTATTGCCCAGGCCACCCCAAGCACTGCCTTTTAGGATCAATCCCCTCTTCCGCCTACCGTCTCCTGAAGGAAGGATGCTCACCTGTATCTGACAGGCAGGAGCATTCTGGTTTCAAGGGAAAAACAATGCCATTTCAAAATATGTCTTAAAAGCCTACTTATTCTCTCCTAATTTTGGGAACTTCATGACAATGTAGCCTTTGTTTAGCTACTTGCTGACTGTGAAAATGCTCATGCAGATCCCTTTGCTTATGACAGAGGTGATATATAAACATAGCCTGTGAGTTCTTGCTTGTCTCACCCAGGCGTACTCCCTCTCTCATGGAAGGTGGTTGAATTGCATCTACAAGTTTACACTGCAAAAATTTGCAATATGTATCACTGAAGTCTTCTTAGATGCTACAGTTTAATTTGACCTTTGACGTATTTATTTTAGAGGACTTAATGTAACAAGTTATTACCCAGATGTCAGGTTGGCACCATCCTGCCCCCACAACCACTATACTTGCATACATATGCTGCAAAGCAGGAGGGTGAAGAAAAAAACCAACAAGATAACAGCAACCTGTAGAACTCTCCTGCAATAAGTCACACTATTCTCACCAGTTTGAAAATCAGCATATTCAAAAAATTTAGATATTCAGAGACTGAGACTCTTCCATATGAAAGAGGTGATAATTTTTCACTGCAGAAATATTCTGAAGTAACTTTGCCATACCAGAAATACCCTTGTGCGACTGCAGTCCTGGACAGGAGATCTCAGGCAGTCTGCACTGACTCCACCACATGCTCCCAGGACAAATCACAACCCTTGTACCCTCCACTTTCTTCTCTACAGAACTAATAAGGAAACTTCTTTTTAGCCCATCCTTTGTGCTATCTACTTAGACCTTAAGATCTTCAAAGCAGACTTCCTTATCAAATATTTTCTAGTGCCTAGTACAGTAGACTTCAAATTTCTGTTAGGGCATTCAGAAGCCTCTATAATACAGATAATAAAACTACTTTCCATGTCATTGCCTACAGTATTAAAAAAGAATTCAAGGATTTGGATGGATTATTTTCTATCCCACCAAAACCAAATAAGTATGGAGAATAAAAAGGTACAGACTGCAAAAATGTCTGCAAATCTTTCAAATGCTTGATCATTTCATTTTGAATATCAAGATGGTAAATCTTCCTCCTGCAGGAGGAAAAGAAGCTTTACATGTATTTCAGAAACTCACATGCAACTTGATACAGGCAACAGTGCTTTAGAGGAATAAAGGAGCCAGAGAAGGGCACTGTGCTACTCAGGGTTTGCACTTCTGCTCGTTAGACCAAAGATGCAGTATCAGGCTGAGCCAAGGACACAATTTAGCCTTTTTATTAAAGAAGGTATTCCTGTGGCTGAAATTATTTCAGAGTAGGAGACTCAGCATCCTTTCTCCAGTTTACTTCAAGTTGCATATCTTACCTTGGAAATATTAATAGAAGTCAAATTTTCAAAAGGAGTCCAAGACTTGCACGCACATCTTTGAACCATCTGGGGGCTGACTTTCGGAAGTACCAAAAGCTTGCCGTTTCAAACAGGTCTGAAGGGCTGGCAGGCCAGCAGGTCTCCAAGGATCACTTGTGGCAAGAGACAAATGATCAGGCAGCCTCACGGGGCCAGAATCTGTGCTGCGGCTGCATCTGTGCTTGGTTATCACTAACAGCCAGGATTTATGATTACCTGGGATCAGTGAAAGGCAGGTCCACAGGACTAGGCCCGTGAAGGGCCTTAAGAATATACTATAAGAATTTTGCCTTGTATAAGTGTCTAAGCCAGCTGTCCCAGCAACTGTGCCATCTGACTGTGCAATTCAATCCACCTGCTCATAGCTGCCGATGTACACAGAGGCTCCCTACTCAGAGAGGAAAGATGAGCAAGATGCTACAGCTAGGTATTGATAGGGGATGCTCCAAATATATGTTGGAAATGACGATTTCCAGACAACTGCCCTCTGGATTGAAATTTATAGACATGAATTAGGTCTTTAAACTTCCTATACAACACCTGGGATTTTTAGAAACTCAAGACAGTTTCAGGGGAAGTTTTGAGGACAAATGTACACATTAAATCCCAAACTTCTCCAGCAAAATAGGCACATAAATCCTTCTCTATTCAGGAATCAAAACCCTAAATATCCTCTTGGTATTAAATCCCAAGATACATAGTTCGAGGATAGAGCAGGGACTGCCTAGGGCAGGTCTGGCTTTAGTTCCTTTATCCAAAGGGATTCAAACTAATTCTCATGAGAATGCCTTTTCAAACCAGAAACTATCTTGGTCAAGGCACTCTCAAACTTGCAATTAAGACTGAATTAAGCCAGAAAGAGGGAAAGAATAACCATGACGGTAGCTCATGGGCTAGGTACTTTCAAAACTTAAGTCCTGGATTCTGCTACCCACCCTAAATGCTTCATAAGAAGTGCCCTCGGAACAGAAATCAGGACTTGCAAACAAGTTTCTTACCCGGTACACTACAGAGTCACTCTTGCTCTTACACTTTAAAAAGATTATCTGAGCCAGAGATAGAGAACTAAAACACACTGAAACACCTTCACTACCATACGCTGGTAACACTGGTCTCACTTCCTAGAAGAGGTGAGGTGTAGAATGGAATTCCTTTTCCTACTGCTCCCAGCACACACACAGCAGAAGAAGGAATCCAACATTTATCCCCTACATGCTAAACTGTTCTTGGAACCACTGGAGAGCTGTATAAAAAGGTGGCAGGTTACTTTTTCTCTGGTTTGGAAAGAAAGAAGCAACTGGAGCAGGTCTGATGGACTGAGCCGACTAGAAGACATAGCACAAAAGCTGGCTTAGTTTGTATTTCTCATCTGGATTTAATAATGAATCAGGCACTGAACTACTTGGTCCTGCCAAGACAGTTGTCACATTTGGTACATACCAAAGCAAAAGTATATGTTTAGAGAGTTGGACAGGAGCATAGGGATTGCCTTTTGTGAACTTGTGTTTAAATATCTAAATTTGCATGTAAAAAAAAAAAATCAGAATTGTCCCAAAGTTGCAGCTGTTTCTGAAACTACAACAGTAACTCTGTGTTCCGGTACCCAGCTAAAAATTAATTAACTTATTAAATTGTCTTAATAAAACCATAACAATACTTCCTGATCTCAGTTAATCTACAATAAAAACTAGGTGATTGCAAAGGACTCTGATATTGTTTGCTACAAAAGGTATGGCCTTGACCCTGCAAAATTCCAAGAACATAAGTAACTTATAAAAACAAAAGTAAAGCTTCACAATGAGTATGAAGTTAAGCATATGAGCATCTGACTGCTTCTGCATAAAACTCTATTTTCTTTAAACAAGATAAAAAGTTGCCAGTGCACAGATAAATGTCTGGCATGTGGTTGGGAACAAAAGGGATCAACTCTGAAAATGTAATAATGAAAATAAAACAAAACACAAAAGAAGCCCTGAAACCCCGAACACTTGGTATCTAATATTTTATAAGTACCCTCCTAATGGAAGATCTCAAACCACTTGTCTTCACACCTCATTTCTTAACCACCAGTACTCAGTTTCTAAACAGAAATTGTTCAAATTTTAGGATGAAAGTTGATTTCTAATGTCTAAATACCTTCTATCACGACCACCCCAAGCCATTCTCTTTTTTTGCTCCACCAGTGTCAGTAATCTTGGAAATCCAACAAAAAGGTAACATTTCCCCTAAGATACTACTCCTGGTATACACATGACAGTTTCTCACTTTTTTTGCATAAAGAATTAAGAAAAAACGTACAAACAATATTGAAGCATGTCGAAATTATTCATTTATGAGCAAGGAGCTCCATTCTGACTTTAACACATCAAAACCTATCCCTCCAGCCCAAACAGGACACATTATTAAGCAATAAAACTTTACCAGTAGGTTTATTGACATTGGTATCAAGATGCTGACAATGGCTCATACAGTATTAAATAATAATATTACATTTATCGGCAAGATTTCCTGAATAATAACAACTAATATTTTAGCACCAGTTCCGGTAACACGACCTTCACCTTATTGCATTATATTCGGATATAATTGCATAGGAGCCTCCTGTAAAAGTTACTTCACTGAAGCATTCTGCAATGTTGTACTTGAAAGCAACTATTTCATCATCAATGGAAAAAGCAATCTTTTTCCATACACACCTTTTTTTTGTATTTTTTTAAAAAAGAAAGAATTGACTACTTATTTCAGACATAACGCCCTTGAGTTCTGTCTCGCACGTCTTCGTGGAACTAAAGCATGTACCAAAATGTAGGCATGTCCTGGAGTGATTTACTAAATACGATCAGTATCAGAAACCAATGATGTGCGTAGATCCAGTTAAAACACTAACAGAATATTCTGACATCTTAAAAAACCTTGTTCCAATCTCACTCATTAATCACTACTTTGTGGATGTTTCCAGTCAAGCGGACAGATTCGTTACTGATATGTAGCAAGTGCTTCTGACTTTGTAAAGCTCATCACAAACAATATACTTCAAAGTATTGTGACATTCTTATACCTTGAGGAATCTTTGCTCTGTGATAACTTACCTTTTAATAATCTTTAACATCTTGATCTACTTTTGATGAGACAGAAAGAAACTGATGGAGTCCTTGAAGACTGAAGGCATGCATTTTAAAACAAGCTAACATGTTTCATCGCTATAAATAATGTATGTTTTTAAAATGCTTATTTACTTATTTTTAAGAGAAAGACATCCTTGCTGTCAGTTTGGATGTAATGCATTTTCTTATCTTGTGGCTTCACTTTTGTGACCTTTTCAATTATTTCATGTAATGTTTATGAAGAAACAGAGACATTCACAGTGTATGTGGTAAAACACAAGTAAGCAGAGACTTTGTCATTCACAGACACATCATTCCGAAGGTATGAGAACCATATTAGATACTTCATAGATGTACACATACAATTTTGCCTGTTCCTACTGAGTAAACTGAATGTTTACTGTAATAGCCTGATTTTTCTATGAAACAATGTTACTATAAAGTTTTGTAAAGAAATTTCTCTGCTCTAGTCAATATTCATTATAAACACCTCTTTAACTATATACTTATTATCACTTCAGTTACAGTCAGCTGGTACGATATAATGTATCATGCGTGATAAGCACGATTCAAAGACTATGATTTTAAAGGACCAGGTCAGGCCCAAGGATGGTTAATTATGCACTTTAATGAGCATGAACTGCATCCGGTTTCAGCCACAGGAACTTTAACTAAGGTAGGAATCAGAAATATATTTGCTTTCTCTTATTGGGGTTTTTTCTTGACTCCTTCAGCATTGCAGGTTCTAGGAGAGCACTACTCTGACAGAAGCTTTACAAATAAATGAAGTGAAATAGAACAACTGGCTCCTTGAGCAATGAAGGTAACATGCAGCCTTACTTCCTACAGATTTGTATCTTATACTTGACAGGAGCGCTGACTGAAGCTTCTTCTGTGGAGAATTTATAAAGGCTTACATTCACATCAACCATACTCCCTAGCTCTAACAGCATTTGAGAGCAGGTACGGCTTCTCTCCCACTGCAGCACCACTGGAGGAGACCTCTAGGATCCTCACCTTTACCTGGATGTTTGTAAAACTTTAGGAACAGGTTACATTTGGGATCCTTCCCCACTATGACATCTGGCCAAAATAAGCCAAAGCGGGGGAAGCAGGCAGAGTGATTCACACAGACCCACTTCCCTTAAGAAACTTTTAAAAAAGGTCCAGGCCAACCTGCTGAAAAGGAAAGCTATCCCAAAAGGATTAAAAAGTGAGCTAAAAGCCCTCAGTTGCTCAGGCAGAGACCTCGTGCTGGTGTTACGGTTTTACATCACGTGTTCCCATTTCAGTCACCACATTTGCGTCTTACACAAGATTTCCTCCCTCCCCTCCCTGCCGTGCGAAAGACCCTCAAGTAACAACAGAGGGAACCAGCACCCTGGCAAAAATGGTGCCATGTGGGCCAAAGCCAGAAAGATTATTTGCTCTTTCCAGTCGGCAGTGTCATTTCTAGCAATGTCACGTAAAACATGTCAGTCTTCTATATTGTCTTAAAAAGTACATTGTGCCCAGGCACTGGTATTGGCTCCTTCTTCTCTTTTTATTTGAAGTTGTGAAGAAGACAAGGTGCCGGGGACTTTGCTTGTAAGAGAACACTTTCAAGGCTTGCACAGAACTGTTTCCAGTTAGACCTTGTATTACATTCGCACACTAAGCAAATGCTAAACACCCGAAAAGACAAACAGAAAGAATCCTTGCTCTGAGAGCATTTCCCCTCTGCTTGCCCCCCACCCTGCCCTGTTCTCACAGTTTACAGTGAAATAACAGATTTGACTAGTTGAGCAATTTACCAAAGGTTGCTCAAATTATGTCATAAATTAATCTGTCCAGGTCCAGCAAGAGTTTATGACACCTGACAGACAGAGCCCACTCCTGGTGCTAAAACGCCAGAGACAACAACAACAAAAAGAGAGATCTCATTGTTCTCCAACAAGCAAGACTCCCACCGCTCTCCCCACAGACCTTTCCAGAGCTAACTGGCGCCCAGCGCTCGGTCCCCTTCTCCGCCCAGCAGGGAGGGGAGAAGAGCCCCCGCTGAGCCCTCCGCACCGCCGCTGCCCGCCCCTGCCCGCACGTGTCCCGCCGCGCCGGGGCTCCCACCTGAAGAAAAGTTTGGAGAAGACGTTCGCCTTCTCCAGCGGGGACCTCTGCATGGTGCTCGGAGCTGCGCTGCGGTGCGCGGGGGACCGGCGGCAGCCGCTGATAGCTGACGCCTCGCTCGCCCGCTCCGCTCCTGCGGCTCTCCCACCTTATCCGCTCGGCGGCTCTGATGTCACCGCCCGCCTCCTGCCCCTGCCCCTCTCCCCGCCTCTGGNTCCCCGCCGCCCCCTCCTCCCTGGCTCCCCGCCGGCTTTCGGCCAGCCCGTTAACTCCGACCCCGCTCCGCGACCCGCCCCGCGCCGGGTCCCCAACCTCTCCCCAGCACTAAGTCCCCCGCCCGACCAGGGGCCGCGGGGGAGAAACCAGCCCTCCACAGGTGCCCTCTGCCCCCGCTCCGGGGTAGCGGGGACAGCGCAGCGGGGAGAGCCCCCCTCGGAACACAGAGACCCCCTCGCCCCCTGAGCGCGCAGCTTCCCACCGCGGAGCCCGCCCCAGACCACCGGCCGCCTGCTCGCAAACCCCCTGAGACCCGCGGAAGCCGAGGCCGGGTTTACCGGGGTTTGGCTTGGGTGGGTACCCAGGGCCCGAGCCAGAAGCCCCCGTGCCCCCCCGGCTGCCTCTACAGGTGTGCGCGATCCGGCGGGAGAGCGCAGCGGCGCAGGGGGCTTGGGGCAGGGGGCAGACGGTGAGCCGAGAGGAGAGTGAGTGTGAACGGCAAGCGCGATCATACCCGCTTCAAAATACACTTGCTTCGATTTGTCAAGTTTTCTGGCAGGCACAGCTACCTGCACCGAGAGGAATGGGAACTGAAGGTATATCCTTAAGAAGTTTAGCCCGAACACCCAGATTTAACACTAAAGCTGTTTCTGAAGCGTTGTACACATGCCGTACAAACAAAATCACCGCTTTCAGAGTGCACGGTAGAAAGCATGTTTAAAAGAAAACAAAGATGACAAGAAGCAGGAATAAGAACGTGTGACTTAATTCTGTATAAGACTTAATTTTATTTAATACTTTAATGTGATATTTACACACTCTAGTTTCCTTTCACTTCTGTAACTTAAATGGAAAGGTCACGCTTTCCTAAGCACGCAGCTGTTCCCCTCTAAACTGGCTGTGTAAAGAGGCAAACGTGCTTCTCTACGGACTTACAGATTGTGCTACAATTTAACCAGCAACCTCTTTGCAAACTTTGCAGACATTTTTTATTTCATCGCTTCTCGCTACACCCCACTGTGTTTTCATAAAGAATTTCTCTTTGCCTTGGCAATTCTCCCTCACAGACGGCGGATAGCTAAGAAGTGCCCTCTTACCCTGTCACCGCACCGGGCTTCTTTGTGTCTCAGACCTCCCTCGGATCCTTCCCGATTCTGCTTTATTAATGACAAAACCAGTAAGAAACACGGGGCAGGCAGGACTCCAGAAAACTGTCCGCACTTTATCATGTCCTCAGACAATACGTAGAGGCAGGGCTAAATCCGCGCGGGCTCCAGGACAGCAGCGCGGAGCCCTTCGGCATCCTGCCACCTACTGGGGCCGCAACCGGGGCGGCACCCCGCACCGCACCGCAGCCCGCACCGCAGCCCGCACCACACCCCGCACCGCATTGCAGCCCGCGCCGCACCCCCACTGCACTGCACCGCAGCCCACACTGCACCCTGCACCGCAGCCCGCACCAGACTGCACCGCAGCTCGCACTGCACTGCATCCCGCACCTCAGCCCGCACCGCAGCCCACACAGCACTGCACCGCAGCCCGCACCGCGGCCCACACCGCACTGCACCGCAGCCTGCACTGCACTGCACCCCGCACCACAGCCCGCACCGCACTGCACCGCAGCCTGCACCACACTGCACCCCGCACCGCAGCCCGCACGGCGGCCGCCGGGAGGCGGCGTGACCGGCCTCTCCGGGAGCTTGGTGCCGGGCGCCGGGGCGGCACCTCCCGCCACTCCCTGACGCGGCGGTGCCAGCTGGTCACCCTTCCAGCTCCTCCAGCCCCGCCGCTCTCAGTGGTCAGGATGCTCAAGTAGGAACCAAGATCAGGATTCAGATCCCTCCTTCTCTGCCGGGCTCGGGGCAAGGCTGTGATCCCACACCCTCCATCCACCTCTGAAAGAAGTTCTTCGGGCAGGCCCTGACATGCAGGTCCCCGAAGTCTCCAAAAGTCTTTCACTTTGCTAGAAAATGGTGAAATGCTAACTTACAGACAGACTGCTCTTTCCCTTTCTAGCCTTTGGATCTCTGGTGCAGGTGAATAAGGCAGAAACTGAGCATGGGATTAGACTTTTTCGTAATTTACATTAGAAAGTGAGGTATGTTAGTCATTTAAAACCTTCCATGGAACAGGTCCAAACTGCCTAAAATGTCAATGGCTAATGGAGTGTTTTTCATAACAGCATGTCCCTGTTGCTTATTACCACCACAGCTGATTTACGAGCATTGTAGCAAATTTGGGACTAACAAAGACATCCCATCAGTCATTGTTGATTATGTAATTTTTTACATGAAAAATTCCACCACCTTTTATATGTCAAGCTCTCTAGATCCCTAATTTTGAACATTTCTTCTCTAAACTTGGCATATTTCTTCGCCTACTTCCTTAAGTACCAGCTATGGCTATGTTCAGCACCACCAGAACCCGGGGAGTGATTATTTCCCTGCTCTATGATCTGATAGTTTTGCAAGTAACTCAGCTACTTTCACGCACACACACCCCACAGTCACAAACTCCTAACTAGTTGCATTTTACAGAATTATTTCTTGACATTTTTCTCCTGACTGTTTCCACTGGTACATTTCCTTGCCTTTTTTTTTTTTTTTTAAAACTCAACATTTTGTAGTTTCAGAGCAACTGTTATTCCTAATCTTCTCAGGGATCTTGAACATACTCAGCTGACATGAATGTGAAACTTGCTATTAGCATTACTGTGAGCAGGAATAAACTGTAATATTTCTATTCTCTCTAGGGATTGAAATACCTCCAGTTTTAGTACTACCTGTGAATTTCATTTACATGATCTTTTACTTCTACAGAAATGCAACCTGATATGACAACAGCTACTTTATCCTTTAATTGTATCCACATCCACCATCTATTGGACCTTACCCTGTATCTCTGAAGAAAATGTAGTGAGGCTGAGTTACAGCGCCAGGCAGCATGTGAGCAGGAGGATGACTAAATGCTGGTTTCCCGTGCCATGGCTGTGGTAACTCTGGCTACCACACTTGTGCAGGGGTACCTCAACCAGGCAAGAGCCAACGTGCCATGGTCAGTCTGAAGTCACACACGTGGGAAACAGACTGGCTGGTTCGATGTTTTCATGGTCATGGTAACTTGAAGTGATTTATACCCCAGGGGCTGTAACCCTGGCCTCTCTCCTGCCCACGGGCACACGTTCTCATTCTCCTCCACGACCACCAGACTGCACATAAAGCTGCTTAAGGCTTCTGGTCTAGCTGAACCCCCACCACAGTGGTGCATTTCAGTGGGATCTGAACTTAGGAGGAGGAAAACTCACTCAGTGCTGGTGCCAAGGTAAGGAAGGGTACGAACCCTATGGCAAGGCAAGGAGAACGGCGGGGCAGGGGGAAGATGGGCTTTAGCTGCCACGGAGTCACCAACAGAGTTTTGCATCCCCTTTCTCAGGCACAGCAATACATCAGGGTTCTGGAGCTTTTTTGGTTTTTATCCATCTGCTGATTATCAAGAAGGGTAGAAGAAGTAAATTGTATTTGAATCTTTGATTAGCTAATGTCAATGGACAAAAGGGTAGAAATTATTAGTAGAAAGAGAAAGTATGATCGTATTAAATATCATCTCCTTAGAAAAGGAAGCTAAGGAGCTGCCAGAAGTAACACTTTAAGTCACTGATTTTTTGTTGTTGCTTAAAATGAGAGTCTTTTGTTCAGTCTCGTAATTCCAATCTTCTGAAAACTTCTTTAAAATAGCCCTGACAAAAAAAAAAAAAAAAAAAAAAAAAAAGGGGGTCCTTTGCTGCAGGGGTAGCGAGAAAGAAAACCGGTATCAAGGTGAAGTTTATTTTCTTTGTTCGGTGGTTGAAGCAACCAGACCTATCAATCAAATTTCTAACCAAACCCTCAAATTTTTCTGAATCTTTTAATTAACTGGAAACTATTTTGGTTGCAATGTTTCATTCAACCCCAAAGCAGTCTGGTCTATTCTCCAGATTTTTCTTTTTAATAAAAGCAGAGAACTTGATCCACAAATCTGACAATGGTCTTTCCCTCAAGCCTCCCTGTGCCCAGCTGGACTCTAGCACACCTGGGTTCACTTCCTCATTCCCAGTGATTTAAATAATGGTGGGAGGCCTTGCCTCAAATCCTCTTAGAAGAATGCCCTTAAGATATAGGTCAGGTATAGCTCCTCAATATCTCTTGTGAGATGGCTTAACTTCATCTAACTTCCAACTATTCTTGGGAGCAGGGAAAGCATTCTGGCCACCTTTCTATAAGGTAGGGCTTTACTTTACCCTACAGTTTTCATTTACAAAAAAATGATTACTGCATCTCGGAGCTGCTCACACACCAAGATAGAGACAACCTAAAAAAAGGTTTCAAAACAGTAAAGCAGTAACAACGAAAGAACTTTGTCAACTAGAATTATATGTATAATTTAATATTCAACAAAAGCATTCTACCTGATGGCTTACAAATATCTATTTTTAGTTGGTGAAATCCCCACAGTACTCTCTAGTTGTGGATAAATCAGCCACGTCTTGCTTTTCATATTGCTTGTCAGTTTTGCCTTATACTACTATGAATTCCAAAGAGTTTCTCTATTCCCAGGAAATATAATGAAAACCGAATCATAACCAAGATAAAAGCTACAGGAGCATTCATTTTAAAAAAAAGTAAACTATTCACAGATATTTACCAGGTAAATAGATTTTGAGTCCGCATTCATAATACTTTTAGACTACAGATGGACAGAACATTTTATTTTTAGATGCAGAAGATGCCAGCCTGACAGCTGCTGGATCCATTTACACAAGCAAAAACTGTATCCAATGCATTGTCTTACTACTGCTAAAATTGCTTCAACCAATGCTTTCAGTATTTGCAGATTAACATTCTTAATCTGTGCACACCAGACACTTTTGGCAAGCAGAGTCATGTATGCTTTCGCACACTGCATCATCAGTATCTGACTATGTCAATTCAGTGCATGGTCTCGATAAATCCTGAAAACAGTTTAACATTCCAGGGAAACTAAGCAGATCTTCTATCACGCATATATTTCTGTGATACAAGGTACGGAGCTGGGAGGTGAAGTACTGCGAAAGAAGCAGACCTTTCATTCTGGAGAGGCAAAATGGGCAGAAGACCACATTTTGATAAGCTCTTACATGGAAATCATGAAAGGGAAAACAGCGATGAATACGTCACAGGCCTGATGTAAGAACAGAAGAATAGCTGTGTGTTGGTGTTTAGTGTACCTCATACTGAATTTGCAGAGGTTGATTCTACAGACACTCCAGACCAACTTCTTCAAAGCACTTCAAATTGCATATAATTTTCAACAAAAATTATAACATCACACTAGAAGGGATCATCAGACAAAAGTCAGACATGTTCATATGCTGCCATTTGGTCTATGAAGTTAATAACAACTGCAAGAATACCTTTTTAAACTGGAAGGTATTTTTAAGCCTTTTGAAATTGTTGATGCACTATAAGGGAAGTGAAAATGTATTATTTCATTCAGAAGCACAGGATTCTGTGACAACTCATTTCTATTTGTACTGACAGATGAACTCCAGTGCATCAAAACCAGTAAAAACTTTTAGATGTGCTGAAGTGTCATCTTGATCTGCCTTGCTACATGATCTATCAAAATACTCACTGAGGTCTTGCCGACTAAGCTTAAGTCCAATAGAGTCCTGAAGGAACTAGAATCTGAGAAGAGGGAGTTCAGACTGTGGCCTGCATTACATAAGAAAGTCATACTACTAATTTTTAAGCATGAATTGTAAAAGATTTGTTAAAATGGTGAAAGCCATGCTGGTAGTAATGCTCATTATACCAAGATTTGTGGAGGGTTTCATCAGTTTGGACACAGCTTAATCAGACATGAGAATTGTCCTGGCAGATAGGGCACCTGCAGGAAGAGACAGTGTTGACAAATATTGAAGCTAATGAAAAAAACAACTTTGAATCAACATGATGCAGCAATGTAACAGAAGAGTTATCGGATGTAGGGTGTCGTGGTTTAACCCCAGCTGGCAACTCAGCACCATGCAGCCGCTCGCTCACTCCCCGCCCCTGTGTAATGGGGGAGAGAATCGGAAGAGTAAAAGTGAGAAAACTCGTGGGTTGAGATAAAGACAGTTTAATAGGTAAAGCAAAAGCTGCGCATGCAAGCAAAGCAAAACAAGGAATTCATTCACTGCTTCCCATCAGCAGGCAGGTGTTCAGCCATCTCCAGGAAAGCAGGGCTCCATCACACATAACGGTTACTTGGGAAGACAAAACGCCGAACATCCCCCCCTTCCTTCTTCTTCCCCCAGCTTTATATGCTGAGCATGATGTCATATGGTGTGGAATATCCCTTTGGTCAGTTGGGGTCAGCTGTCGCAGCTGTGTCCCCTCACAGCTTCTTGTGCACTCCCAGCCTACTCACTGGTGGGTGGTATGAGGAGCAGAAAAGGCCTTGACTCTGTGTAAGCACTGCTCAGTGATAACAAAAACGTCCCTGTGTTATCAACACTGTTTTCAGCACAAATCCAAAACATAGCCCCACACTAGCCACTATGAAGAAAAGGAACTCTATCCCAGCCAAAACCAGCACATAGGGGCACACTCTTGCACTTTACACTTGATAAAACATATTTTGTTCTTTGGAAGCTGCAGTAGAAAATGAGCTGGAGAAGGTCTTCTGAAGGCTTCAGGGTTTGTTTGCTTGCAGTCTAGAATAAACGTGAGAGGAGTTAAGAGCCTGAGAATCCAAGTCTGACAAGCTTGCAAGGTTTATGCTTCCAAAGATAGCTTTAACTTCTTCCTCTTCATACTGTCATGTAATAATCCTAGAACAATGATATTATTGAGGTTAAAAGGGCAAAAATCCAAGACTGATACCTTCTATGACTCAATAAAAGGCACATGTTGGCAATCTTAAACAGTTGAGCAACAAAGATTATTGAATCACCTAGAGCAAAACAAAAAGTGCCTAATTATTTACAACTGTTTAAAAAAGAAAGACCTTGACTTCCTGACAGAGCACTGAGATTGGCATCTTCTTTACTGGAATCTTACCGCAAAGATCATGCAGTATAAACTCTGCCATGTGAATCCATGCAGTGCAATGAATCCTTAACCCACTGCCTTTTGAAAGCGTGCTTAGTTTGGTTTATGCTATTCTTGCCTAAAATAATTGCATATGGGTCCAAATATTTTCTGATCTTAATGGAAAAAGTTTGAAGCAAACATCACTGTTGCTCAAGTTACAGAAGAACTGTAAGACTTGGTCTTTTTTTCTAGTCTTTAAATAGCCTAAAATTGCCTCTGCGATTGTCTCTTCAGTAAGGAAGTTGCCTCAACCTTCAGAATAAAAATAAAAAATAAAGGAGGGATAACTGCCCGCCTAAAGATACCCAAGGACTTTGAGCTCACTGTCGGGAGAAGGAGGGCAGACAGTGCTCCACATGACAACAAAGGGCCGGGTGGCATGCAATCCCCTGTTCTCCATGCAGTTTTCTCAGCATTCTCAGCCCACACCCATCCCATTTCCAGAGGACATGCTGAGATTCAGGTTAGTAGGTTAAAGCCCCGTGTTTAGTCAAGCTTCAGAAAACCTATAATGTTTTCAAGTACAAAAGAACAAGGATTGGTCTCGCTGACTGACATTTTCACAAAGGATTTTCTTCCAGCCAAAATGAGAAGTGATGTCTTTTTTTTTTTTTTCTAAAAAATGGCAGCTGACAGGAGAATATTATGAGTTACTGCGTTTAATTAAAAACCTTTCACATTGGACACAATGGAAAATTTATATGAGGTGAAAAGTGTTTCTCATCATGGGATCTTGCAGCTACTTGTGCTAAGCCAAGCAGGTGCATCTGTATTTTAAATAGTTAAGATTTTTGAGGCTAAAAGCAAGACCTTTGAATTTCTGTAAACTTATGTAAAGCTGTGATTTACATAAGTGACAGTAAGGGAAATGCACCGTTACATAGCTGTGGAAGATAACTGCCTTTTTTTTTTCCCTTTACAAAATACTTTCTGACATTCCTGCAAGAAAAAAGCTTACATTACAGGAAGGTAAGAATCATGTTAGACAATCGTAGCACAGTGGTATCAGTGACAAAACAGGTATCGGCCTTCAAGAAGTTGTCCACAGAACTGGTTGAAATAAGCATTCCTCCACTTAAGAATGAATCCCTGAGATTTAAGAATTCTGATGACACTTTTTAATAAAAACTGCTAAACCACCAGAACATAAAGCTTGATCATCAAGCCCAGCCTGCCGCTTTTGCAAGTAAACCTGCAGAACAATTCAATATTGCACACCTCCAGATGCTGCAGGCCAAAAAACACTTCCCAGTGTTCTAGGAAAATTAAGGCTTATTGTAAAATACTGGCTACCACAGTTACACTGCAAAAATAAGGGAGCAAGGGACATTTAGGGCACATAAAACAACTCAGGCCCCTGACTTTTCACTTAGTTATTTACTAAAGAAACAAACTTTACATACTGAGGATATAATGGCTGATATGTGAAGGAATAAAAAGCTGGTCAACCAAAGATTAAGGAGTTTAGCAAAGACTTAAAAAACTGGTGATGAAATTCATGCTCCACTAAGTTCTGACCACGACCTTGAACCATGATCTCTCACACTGTAAGAGACCTGCCTGGTTGATCATTCTGAGATGAGTCTTCTGAGTTTGCTCCACTAAAGCTGTTCCACTTGAAGACAGCCAAGCACCCAGTCATGAGCTGCTTAGTGGAACCCAAGTTCCAGTTCTTTATTTGAACTCTATTTTCTAAATGAGGAATGCTGGG
>VYZW01001309.1:3348-71539 GCA_013401315.1 Balaeniceps rex | reverse complement strand
ATCACAGAAGAAAGTCTTGCCAAACACAGACCTACATCCCCGTATTAACAGGAGACAAATTCATGTGATAGAGCAAACATCATTCCTTCTTCTTCAAACCAGAGGGTAGTTTAGGAACTTCTATGTAGATTGGAAGGAAGAAAATTAGTAGTTAAGCATTCACTTAACTATGAAGTTGTTATGACAAGTTCTACATAAGTATGAAGTATTTCCAGCCAATTACCTTTTTCAGTAATATCATTTGTCTATAATGCACACTGATATTTGTGTGCCTTACAACAAAAACAATGAAAATGCCCATATATCTTTGAAAGAGCAATGGACCTTTGTGCCTGTTAACTATTGTCATGAGGTGCAACTATGTAGAAACATGAATACCTCTGAATTTGAAGGAGCTTACACTCTCGGTATCAATCCATTTGTTCCTCCACAAGTGGCTGTTGCAGATCTGCAGCAGGCTTTATTGCCAGGCTAGCTTTTTAACCAGATAAAAGGACATTCAAGCCCCCTATGGCTCTCACTCACAGTTTAGTCACAGCTAGATGAATTAAAGGCTGAAACACTGCCAAATGAAGCGTGATGTCCATTCAACACCAGCAATCAATGTCCCTACATTTCTCTGTGATCAAGTCTGTGCCTCACTGTTATGGATTCAGGAGCACATGATTCAGTCTCTATATCAACAAGTCCAGTCAGGTGAGCATGTACCTGCATATGAGAATTTTCTCTCTAGCATCTGTTACAAATAAAACTAGGTCAGAACCAGTTTCTAGTGAAGCTTTGAACAATCAGTTTTACTCAAGATACAATGCTCTTGTTACTAACAGTGATTTTCACCACAACATTAGAACCCATGAATGGTGACTATAACGTCAACAAAGTCTACATAGTCCTCTGCACGTGAACTTTACAAATAGGTTTGCAATGACTGAAAAACTTTCGGATATCCATCAGTTGAAAACTGCTGACTAATACCAGCAATAGTACAGGAAGAGTGGCATCATCTGTAGAAATAGTAACCTGGACCTCCACTCCTCTCACTGGTCTATGGCAAACCAAACAGACTGCTATCCACCAATTTCCTGAAGGGTTCTGGTAACGATACCCACTCTTGCATTCACAAAGCACAAGTCCATTCACTAAAACACCACAGAAATTGTGAATGGCCCTAGAACCAACAGAAGTGCCCTCAGTATGATTCTTCCAGATGCTGCAGTTGCTGTATTAATTCATCTCCCTTTTGCATAACCAAAAGGCCTATGCTTCACTACATATACATGCTCCAGTAATAGAGACCACAGGCTGTCTTGGTCCGTGACACAAGGCACCACCAGCAGAGAACACCAACAGAAGCTGCAGAGAGTTGTACACTAGCACTGACAAACCAGACAGTGTGAAGTCAATTTAAAAAAAGAAGTGTTTTAGTTACACTGACACCTGACTTGCCCACTCTAATCCTGTCAAGTCAACTGACGTCTATGTCCCACCATAACAGCTAGAACAGAATGACCCCTTTTGAAAGTCTCATGCCATGTGTGTGATGTTACCTGTCACTGGAAAGACTGAGAACCTCACAGTTCTCCTATTCCTAAAACAATTGGCTCAGATGTGCAAGAATTAAAATCCCTCACAATTCCTCTTTCAACTAATGCTTTGTGGAGTGCCCATGCATGCCAGAGTGGCAGTACACCTCTGCTCACAATGCCAGTTTTACCTGTCTCCTTTTTAATAAACAAAGAGGAACTTCAAAAAACCCAGATAATATATAACCCAAAGTTTAACTCATTATTCTGGTTAAAAAAATACACTGTACAATAGAAGGCAGAAAGATTGTCTAGAACACAATTATCAGAATTATAATAATTCAAACATTTTTCAGATGTTTTTAGTATTCTGTAAAAATTTAGGGAATTGCATATGGATTTTTAATCTTCTAATCATTTCTACATTCCAGAAGAAGCTAATCCCTGTGACACTCCATTGGATAAAGCACTAAATTACAGGCAAGCATGTGATACTTCAGAGTAGGCAATTTAAAGCCTTTCTTTAAAAAAAAAAAATCATCCTTGATTGAAGCATCTGTGGTTTGGTTTATGCAGGTGATACTAAAAACAGTTTCCTGATGAACATAGCTTCTGGCACAATTATTTATTTCAAAGAAGCTGTATGTCTGAACTGGGTTTGAAAAGGGATTGGGCAAAACAGGCATTTAAGCCTTTGACTCATTCTTAAAAGATCATTTTTATCTACACTGAATTGAAATGCCATTGAAAAAGAAAAAAGCCATTACTCAAGCTAGAAGCATGTTTCCTGCTTTAAGAGGTCATATATACCAGGAAAAAAATCCTCTTTTAAAAATGTGAACAGCATATATACACCATACCTCTTGTCTCAATAACTAATTAAGCATGTGTTTAAGTGCCTTGTTTAAAGACATGCTTGTTTAGTAAAGGCAGAAGTGTCTTACTGAATTCAAGAGTGTAGTGCTAAGCATACACTTCAATGCTTTGAAGAACCGCTTTTGATAGAGAAGAATTTCAGAGGGAAAAGAAAAAGATGGTCTCCCTGAGTTCTTAAACTGAACAGTATATGTGATTTCTGATTTACTGGAAAAGACTTCATCTGCAGCACTTAATTTCTAACAAAGGAGCTCTGTAATTACCTCTTGGAGCTTGCCAGTGTAAACACAACAGAACTCAAGAAGCTGCTTTGCAAATGAGGGTTAATGCAGCATATCATATACCATATAGGACCGGACAGCATTAAACAAAGGTTAATCCTCAGCAGCAAAAGATATTAAATGGACTCTCTTATTGAATGCCCTAACAGCAAAGGGGGAGAGAAAAAAACATTGCCTCTCAGATACATAATTATCTGCAATGTATATGCAAATATCCAGAATTTGATGAGGTCTTTACTTTTCACCTTTAAGCACCACATTAGTAATTCATGAAGCCACTACTAACGTTGTTGAGTGCAAGCAGCAGCGAAAATTAAGCACTAATGACTTCAAAGGTAGGGCGCCCATAAAATGAGAAGATACCTCTGAAGTCATCTGTATTATCTGAACATAAGTGATAGAAACCCGTGCATCAGCTGCACATCTCTGAAAAAACATCATTAATGCCAAGGGTGGTTATACAGACAGCAGGTGAGTTGCTATGAACAAAAGTTCACATCACCATTAGTAAGAATATCCCCACACATCTCCTGGCCCTAAAAACCACCAGCTTATGAGACAGCATTTCAATAAGGCCAGAGAAGCAAAGTAACACACTAGCGAGTCGCTGTACTGGGGAGGTGGGTCGACAAGTAAGAAAACTGTGACCACATGGTTTTGTAACCTTTCCTGAGGACAGGAAGATTCAAGTGAGCTGCAGAATTATGTTTACATAGTCATTGGGCTTTTCAGAGCCACTAGTAAAGTCTGAGCCCCAGTTACCTGAAGAGTTAATATGTGATGAACCGCACTGCAGCAAGTCAGTCAACAATGTGTCTGTTAAGTTGCTGTAAGAAATGCACTAGACTTTCAAGCTATCCAAACAAGTATATACTGGATATAGTTTTTATGGTAAGTTTAGTCCTGATAACTAGCAACATAGTTTATGTAATATTAAATAGTAAGAATTGAATTTACAACATAAAAATTACAGGGTTATTTTGAAGCGAATGATACATTAGTAAATTTAGATAGTTGCTTTTGGCATAACAGCTATCAAGCCTCCTATGAAGATGTTTCCATACAATTCATTTTCCATCTTACTGTGCTTCCAGTATTTCAAGCCAAAAAGAACATTGGAAGAAAAATTTAGTATAAATAACTTCAAGAAAGAGGACAAATTGATGGGCCCAGTGTTTCCACACTCTTGAATTATTTAAGTACTGTTTGACTTGCATGATTCCAATATACAGATATGTCAGAAAATGTGCTGCTCTGGAAGACCACAGCCCCTGTTGGTGTCCATTTGAATAGCCCCACGGAGCTGTAGCAATTTACACCTGTGGAGGATCTGCTCTAGACCATGAATAGAGAGGGAAGATTTGATTTTTAAAGTGACATCTCCATGAAAACCTGGGCTTGTAGATCAGAGACGTATCTGGCTGCTTTAATTTTTGACAATAAGCGTGAAGACTAGTGGAATGTATATTTAGAATCAATAAACTTGAGTCTTAGCATGGATGGGTGGTAAAGGCACACAAGCTGATGTGCATTAGAAATACTGAAATCCGTTCATTAAAAATAAAGAGGGACAATAGAGGAAAAATTACATTTTCCAGAGTTACAGTACAGCTCTTTAAGTGGGTTCATAATATAAAACAGATGAAATGGCAAAAAAATCCAAATACAGATGCTGCACAATCAGATCAAACGGCATATATTTTATTACAAGCAAAAGAAACGCGTAGTTGCACCCTTTGCAACACACTGAGATTAATCATTCATTATGGACCTGGCAGAAAAAGAGGACAGGATAAAAGACTGCTGCCATCAGCGACACTCCCTGAATTTAACAAGGTAAAGCTCCTGTTCAGCTGGAATGATGAAATTATTGAGGTCTGGGAAGCACAGGACTGAGAAAGCACAAATGATTTATAACTGAATGAGGACTCCGCCTTAGCATGTCTCTCAGAGCTATGAATTCACCTGCCTCAGACAGGACAGGAGCTCCTGACTATCAGTAGCAACACGTCTCTCCCATCTCCCCCCAGGCCAGGCAGGACACCAAAGGTACATGACAACCTCAGGGAGGAACATGGGGCTCTTTTAAGCATGGTACCATAGCCAGTCCACTGGGCTTTTACAGAGCTACTTCCTGCCTTACCAGGTGTGCTTCAGACCTCCAAAGACTTGCCTGTTCTCTGCAAGACTTACTCCAGTGCTCCCCACTGCTGCAGTGCCTGGATCTTGTCTATTTACTACCGTGTCAGTTCAGCTTTCTATTCCTCCAAGAAATCATGCAAACGCTGAAGATGTGGCATGGAAAAAGACGATGCTGCCTAGCAGCTGGGGGCCTTTGCCTTTCAGCAGGGCCCTGCACTTGAAAGAGCACTGCAACAAAAAAACACCCCCCTGGCAGCCCAGCACAGCAACTCCTCCCACCTGTGGCAACCAACACACGCATGTTGGGTGAGAGATGCTTGCTAACAAAATGCAGTTTCCCACACCAGGGAGTATTTTGCAATAAGTAAATCTTTCTTCAAGAGGCCCCTTTGATGTGCTGGCAGTGGGAGGAGAGGCACGCCAAGAAAGCAGCATGCCATGGCTTCACTTGGGCCTCACAGTGCCCCTAGAAGAACAGTTACCACCGGAGATACTAGAATATGTTCAAGAAATGCTTTAAGATAGGCACAGCCAAACTGGCCCCTTAGGGCCAGGACTAGCTGGACTTGCCAGACTAGACAGCCAAGTTACAACGATAATTCCTGTATGAGTTGTAGACTTGTACGCTGCAGGGCCAGCATTTACCCCCTGAACCTGTGGAACAAGATTATAGCTGACAAAACTGGAATCAAGAGACAATCTGACATATACAGTGATATAGCTGGCATAGAAATGCTAGAAAACAAGATTAAAATAAAAATGCTGATGAGGCTGTAAAGTCTCAGACTTTGACGTATAAAAGCCAGCCCTCAGTTATAGGGATTTAGGTAGATTGTATCATAATTGCTAATCCCAGGATTTCTTTTTCTGAGGCAGGTGGCTCTGCCTAGTGTCAGCCCCATGTTGTCACTCCGCTCCCAGCCAGACTTGCTCAGCAAGCACAGGAAGATGTCTGCTCAGTGGTCTAGCTATGTGAATAGTCCCATGCTCCTGCCTTTGCCTCCTCACAAAAAGTGTATTTGTGACTATTTAAAATGGAAATACTGCTTTCCAGCATGAGAACTCCACTTGCTGTTGGGGATCTTATGCAAAAAAAAAAATATTTATATTAACATGTGTAAAACTGAAAGAAAAAAACCTTTGAGAAATGCATGTAGCCAGCTGGGGAACAACTCCTGAGAAAATTGTTATACAGTGGTTAGTGAATTACTTTTTCCAGAGTGGCAGCAGCTAAATTATCAATATCCAGCAAGTGGCTGTCTTGATTACAGTAAATCCTAAAGGCAATACAGCCTCTTCAATGGAAGAACCAACTGCATTGCTATTTGCAGAATCAAATCACTTACTTCACGTCAAGCCTTTGATTTCTGCATGCTTCTTCTGGACTTTGAAGGTCGCATTATGCATTAAAACATGAGCCCCACAAAGTTTTCTCTGCCTTGGAAAGTGAAAAGAGTTTAAATTGTGATGGTAAAGGGGGAATAATGTGAAAATTGGTATAGAAGGTCTTGGACAGCCAGTCACAATTTACAGTTCTAGGCTGATCTTGGGGACCCAGCAAGGTCCTGATTCAGCTTCAGTTTTAAAAATCCAGAAGAATGAAGCATGTTAACCGGGAGAAGAAAAAACAGCCAAAACCCCACTCCAAACCCAAGAACTGAAACATGTCTTTATTGTGGCCTTATTCATCTACAAAGTCTCATTTAATCTGTCTCAACCAGCACACCTAAACTTTTTCTATTTATAGGGTTGTCTTGTTCCAATCTATCTATTGTGTTCTATTAAAACAAATTTTAAAACAGGAGATCTCAAGGCTATGGCTGGTTCCTCATGCTCATTTTAAGGACACAACATCAAGCTTACCAATGTCAGCAGAAGCCTTCATAGGTCCCCTGTTATTTAGTGTTATTTTATTTTTGTTGGATTTCTGGGAGAGACTTTGAATAAGCAAACCTGTGCAAGAGAAAAATGCACCCTGGATTTTTTCCATACCACCTTTCTATTCTTTCTCACTTTTCAAAGATGTTTTTAAAAGTCCTTAATTTTAAAGATGGGATTTTCAGATAGATGGCAGCTAATTGATTATAAGTGGTCTTCCAATTTTCTGCGATACTAGGGTGCCTAACTGCAAATACCACTTCCAGATTACAGTTCTTCCCCCTAGCTGAACACAGCTTCCTGAGAAACAGCCTACCTTTTCGGAAGTGAATCTGAGGGACTCAAATTCAGACATTTGGGGGACCAAGCAGCATCATATTAACTCATGCCTCAAAACAGTTCTGTGCAAGGAAACTAGGGACAAACTGGAGTTCAGAGACCCCAAGATATACAAAAGGCAAAGGGGTCTGACCCTTTCAGAGGAAGCACTACATGAGATACCACCTGTCAGAACAAAAGCAAAGGAGATGCTGGGTTTTATTGATTCCTCAAACCTCCACAGATAAAGTGGAGTTTATTGACATTCAGGGGATGCAATACATTTTCCCGGAGGATCACCAATTACCTTGTGCAGACACCTGTCATTATTTAATAATGTTTCTGTCTTGCATTTCGTTATTCACATATATTGACATTCAGTATTTTCTTGGGGTAAGGCATAACCCAGAACTCACCGATCTTCTCAGCCTTCCTTCTGCAAAGTGGGCTTTGGCATTAGGAAGGGATAGGTGAGCGCACACATCCCACCCTGATTTCTGTTTTTGCCAGGATACCCTTTGAAATCTTGTAATATTAAGACTGGAAAACTGAAAAAATCAACAGCTTGTTTCTTAATATAGATAGCAGGAGAGAATCATCTTACCCAACGCTGAATGGCTAAAAGTCAGGCATCTAGGCTAAGCTAGTTAGTTTAAAGAAATCAAGCACCTCTTTCAGACAACCCACTCTGTCATATCAGAGGGAGCTTAAACCATTACTTAGATACTTGCCCCGCAGATGGGCAAATTAATCCTTCCCCAGGATTCCTGCTTTGCATAGCCTAGCCTTTGCTTTTCTGCCATAGTTGAAACCACAAAGCAGTAGTAACAATCTTCTATTTATGATCAATGCATTTAAGCTCCTAAACAGAAACAGTAGCTGGCTGAGTTTCAAGAGGAGAAGCTTCCCTCACTCTTCTGTGCAGGAGAAGATGCTGATTTCTTCCAAGAGTAGAGTTATGAAAAATTTTTAATGCTGATAGTGTGACCTAATCACCTTGAGTATTTTGAAAGAAATACATATGAAGACTGCGCATGTGCCATAACTACATCACTACTAATCAAAAGCATCCTGAGCATTTTATAGTCATTGTTACTGAAGTGAGAGACAGAACCATGTCAGTCTATTATATCAGCTATCTGCAGGACTGAGCGTAGCAGTAAACCCAAGTTATAACAAGTGACCAGAAGAAGCATCTTTGCAGATGGTCTTTTGTACCTAATCCTTTTTCACAGCATCAGAGTGAAAGCGGTTCAAAACATGCTCAGAACTGGTAACAGAAGACTTATGAATGAGTCTGAATGAACCCCTCACAGACCTAAAACACAGAAATGACTGTAAAAACAAGTGAATTTGTGTTTGATCCAACATTCTACTACACCCCGGATTTCCTTGCTGTCCCAGAGATTAGCTTACACCCAGTGCTGCAGACTAATTGGAGCTAGTTATTCTTTCCCCTCCAAAAACCAAGTGGTAACTCTCCAGCATGACTCCAGTAGATGGAGGCAGTGACAGACCTTCACAGTGGTCCAGATTTCCTGCACAAAGGCATTACGACATGCACTAATAGAAAACCTGCAACACAGAACTCCCTGTTAAAAAAGCTAGCAGATGGCAATTCAGAGGAGGAATTCCTGGAGAAAGAGAAACAATGAGAAGTAAATCACAAAAAGGTTGGCACAACTGCTCAATTCATGACCTTTACAAAGCCCTCTGTGCACACAAAGCCCAGCTGTATTTTTTGCTTCAGAGTGAACAGGATTTCTTTACAGCTTTCAACCCTGCAGGTGCAGATGAGTAGACAGAAGGCCAGGGACAACAGCAGCACTCATGGAGTAACCAGAGACTGGTTAAGGCCTCTGGCTATCACTTCAGTTTAGACCTTACTCAAGGTTTGTGCCTCACATGGTGCTCCCAGCTGTGTGTGGGAACCCCATTATGTAGGGCTGGAAGTCAAAAGCTGGGTGTTTCCCAAAGGTGGAAGACAGACAGGCTGTGTGCTAGCCCAATTCCTCCCTGCTAGCTGCAGCAGCTGACGAGCCTGGATAGCTGCCCACCACCTGTGTGCCACAGACCCAGTGGTGGTGGCACCAGCCAGGAGGTGCTCTAAAGGGCCAGCTCAGACATTGTTCCTGGACATACCTCCTTTCCCTTTTAGTGCCCTTGGTCCTCATTCACTGCAAAAGTCTTTTGTAAGGGACAGATGGGTTCACCCTGGCTCCCTTATGTTCATCATCAAATGAGCATGAGGGAAGCATTTCTCCCCTCCATCTTTCAGACAGAAGATGCATAGACCAAGCCACCTCTGTTCCTGGTTTAAATCCCACAACACAAGTCCAAGGCACATGAGAAGAACCTGATGACCCTTTGTCACTGCACCTGACAGAAATGGCCCTTAAAACTCTGAGCACCAAACCAGCTGCAAAATACATTCAGTTCCCCTTCAGTTCAGGTCAGTCCTTCACTGACCTGAAAAACAAACAAACTCAGCCTTCTCCCCACCATCCCCACCCAAACATACACAGTACAGCCCCAATTACCCAAATACTTCAGAGATCCAAAATACCAATTAGATTTGGAAATGATCCCCCTGGGCTTTAAAGACTGCCTCAGACACCCACTGCCCAAGCACACAGACTTCAATGCCTCTGGGCTGGCTCTCCAGGTTTTGCAGGCAGCAGGGCTGCACTCTGGGACCAGTAAAGCCCAAAGGGCAGATCAGAGGATTCCCAGTGGCCAGCAGGCTCTGATAACAAGCGGGTGCTCATGCAAGCAATGCCAAGACAACAGGAAGGCGATGCCAGACATCTGGCTTAGTAGTACAGCACAGGGAACATAGTTGTCTCCTACATTCATCTATCCAATCCATCTAGCTAGATGCACCTAACTGGTACACATCAGCACAGTATCTGCCTCCCTATAGCATGTGCTCTTTGCTCTCAAAAACATAGCAAGCCTCACACAAACAATGCTGTGACTAGCATGGGGTTATTTGTAAAAAGAAAAAGAACAGAACTCACCATAGACTTAGTTATTTTGCACACAAAATAACATGTAACACTGAATCATTTGCTTTAAAAACATGCAACAAACCACAGAATGGCTCACTAAGCCCAACAGCCCTCACTACGTCATTAATAAGGTACTGTTCATCCACTTCCCCTGCTTTAACTAGCAGGTCTGTTATCAACACCACTGACAACAGGATGATTTCTTACATATAAACATACTGTCTTGCAGTCACCACATGCTGTTTTTCTTTGGGCAAGTTTACATTACATCTTTTAGTAGAGTGAAGCATAACTAAGTTTCATAGGAGCAGAATTCATTTAAGACAATAACACTTCCCTTTCTAACTAAGGCTAATTAGGATTATTTTATCTATATATGTATGTATTAAAAAAAGAAAGCATTGTTTCATCAAAACACCTACAGATAGAGCTTGCATTAAGGAGAGTTTCACTGGGAGAAATTGTAGAGGTTCAGGAAAGATATCCAGTGAATGAGTATTTTGACTACAGGGAACAATTTGAGAGACCCTTGTCCCTGCTAGAGAGCAAAATGGAGCATACTATGTGTTACTCTAGACTTGGCTGGTGGGTACAGTACCAGATTCAGGCTCAGTTCAAGCTGGCACACAGGGAGCAGAGACTAGCAGCCTTCCACAGTGACTTTGGGGTGACCAGGGTGATGTGACCACAGCCAGCCAGCTGGGCTGCAGTCATCCACCTGGGAAGCAGAGGCTGGACAGAGGGCCTCAAAAAAATAAAAAGAAGAGCCAAGACACTTGAAGGGCCAGGCATTTGCCATTGACTGAATAGTCAGCAATGACTGAATTAATAATTTAGCTATGCACCCTGGGGCTAAGTGGACTGTCAGTGAGCTGTACAGCTTGTTGTTTAGGTTCCCTCTCCCCCCCCAGAAGCTACTGGTTTTCATTCAAGAATGTTTGTTGAACTCGACAACATTTACTGAAGGAAAAGAAAAACCATGAAATATTTCATCATGTGAAAGAATTTAACATTTTATTAACAACAGAAAAATGCATCATGAATTTGAAGTGACCTTTTAAAAGTAAAGTGGTTTTATTTTATAGGTATATTTAGAGAGAGTCCGAAGTATGGCAGTTAAATCCAGAAGGGGACATCCAACAAGCACATCCACAGTGGGACTGTCACCTCTGAGGAGACTTGCATGCTGAAACAGTTTCAGTAGCTAATGGTATACGATATCAAAATTTGTGAGCACATTCTAATTCTGGCAAAGCTTTAACTTCGTCTTCCACAAGTTACATGCCTCTAAAACCCATCCCTCTGGCCTGGTTATGAAGCATGAAAGATCAGAGGACTCTACAAAGGCTGCTTTTATACAAGATTTTTCTTAAGAATAGGGATATACACTTGTTTGAGCCATGCCACAAAACACAACTCCACATTCATTGCAACTTTTCTTACACCTCTGACCATGCACACAGATGCAAAGACAACCTTGGTATTTCATTCCAAAAGCAGAAATCATGAACAGTGGCAAACTGACATTGTTGGTTTCATTGGGTTTTGGGGCTTTTTTGGTTGGTTGGTTGATTTTGGTTTGGGTTTTTTTTGTTTGTTTGTTCGGTTGTTTTTTTTTATTTGGCTGCTTGGGGAAAACAGTTGAAGGTATCTTGTTCCTATTCAGTAAGGACGCAGCAGTAACCTAACAGAAAAAAGTATTCCCCCATCCAGTTGGGAACTCTATGTTAAGAGGAAAATCCCTCAAAGATTGAAACACTAAAACTGAAAGACTTAGAAAGACTGCAGCAAAACCTCAAAGGAGCCATAGCCAGCTTAAAGGACTGCATGTGCCACTTGAATCCAGTGCACCCTGGCTGGACTACATCTCCCACAAACCTTCACAAGATTTCTTCCTGTGGTGGAGAATAATAATTTTTGGCTTGTCATCTGAACACACCCTGAAGCCTAATGCACTGCAAACACCTTCCTAGTAGTAGAGCTGCAAGCCATCATCTGTGTTGTACTTTGGAGCTGGAGCCCTAGCTGTTTTCATATGTTAAAAAAAACTAACAAAGAAAGGAATTTCTTGGACAAAATATTTTAAGCTAAAACAAACTTCAGCCAGGCTGTTGTTTCTCCATTACCTATTGCAGCAAATACCAGATGAGATATGATGTACCCCTTATAGGCAGCCTTGTGAAACCTTCAGAGTGCTCATGCGTAGTAAAGTCCACTGCTGAGATTGTGATCAAAAACCCTAATACAGGACAAATGTCAAAATGAGAAAAGAGCTAGGAAATGTTAATAGTATGCCTTTAATCGCACGCTGGCTCTTCATCACAAGGCAAACGGCTTGCTAGAACTTCAGTTGCACTACAATAACAGTTTGCGGAAATGAATGTAGCAGCATTGTTAACGCTGAGCTACTATTATGTTCTTAAGTGTGCATGACTGACTGACTTTAACAGAACAGTTCAGTTCACATTTGTTACACAGACAATAGCAGCACTTTGGAAGAGGGTATAAAACTTTCAAATCTCCAGAGACATGTTCAATGTGACAGTAATTCATGGGTTGTTCAAAGCTCCCTTTCAACAGAAAATAGTCTCTTGCACTAATGCAAGCCCCCCCTCCTTCTTTTTTAAAACAGTTGTTCCATTCACAAACTGGAATTTGAAGTAATAGCAAAAATTTTACAACCACTCCTAAAAATATATGAAGAAAATCTAAACCCATCTCGAAGTTAATCCATTTAAGCTGCAAACATATCCAGAGAGCATGAATTTCACTGGGCAGGAAACAAGAAAATAGCATCATCTGTTGATGTGCAACAGCCCATTGTTTACTCAAGGCAGACAGAGGGAGCTGTTGCTATTCAAACGAGAGATGCTGTTGGACAGACACACATGATGATATATAATCAAGTAGTTTGAAAGATGACTGGCACCGAAGACCTCATTTACTAAGGTCAAAGAGAAAATGCATCTGTAATTCCCCCCATTTGCTTGTATAGTTTTCATCATCTCTTACAAAAAAGCACCAAGAGTAATGCAGAAGTGTTGCGTAACATTAAAAATAAGTTTTCAAGCCTGCCTCAATTACAGTCCATTATCAAAGCCAAGTAGATTTGAAAGCATTTATCCCCAGATGTGCCTTATACCGGTGTAAAGGGAGCACTTACCATGGACCGATAGAGCAGGCTGCAGACTGAAAGGACTGAGGGGCACATCCCATGCTGCCTCAGGGCACCATGGACACAGGTTCAAAGTGACTGCTGCAGGGTTGCAACATGACCCTGGCCAAGACACTTAGTTCTGGTCACCCTCCCTGCAATAGCTTCTTGCCTCCCAGCACTGATGGTAGCAGTTCTAGGTAGGACCCAGCTCTAGTTTTCCAGGCTCAAGCTATTTTCTCAGTGACCCATCTAAAGGCTGGCACCTAAATTGTTGAGGAACAACAAGCTGTCCTCAAAGCCTCAGAACAGGAAACTATGAGGACCAAGTCTGGATCAGACTGAAGTCCAGCTAACTGATATCTTCTACCTAGCAATTATTTAGAGGAAGAGTCAACACAGATCTTTATCCCACTATATCCTTCCACTTTGACAGGTAAGAGATGAGTGTTCCCAAGAAAGATTTTATCTAGAGCATTAACTGCATTAATGGATATTCAACATGTTCATTGACTTGACTAAACCTTTCTGAAGTTTTACTAATACCCTCCATAGCATTCTCTGGCAGTGAGGTCCACAGGTTAATTAAGTACTGCAAGGGAAAAAAGTTTTAAACTCTCCACCCAACAACTTCATTTGCTGCCTTATTTTCTTCTTGTGAAAGGTTTCTCAACAGCTCTTACTCGCCACCCCAGACACAGAAACAAAACCACTGTCCAATTATCACCTATGGCACTAAACACTAGCCATCACTACTGTCCTCCCAGGACAGGGGTTCACCGCAGAATGGAGGAGAAAGCCAACACCTCAGAGATGCAGCCAGCAGACTCCAACTGAAGTCACTAAACCCCACAATTGCTCGGAGTATTTGGCCAGCAATAGGCCAGGTGCACAACTCTTTCCTTTGCACTTCTTCACTTTTGCTTTCTAGCAGCTTCATTCAATTAACACATTTCCTCATGCAGTGCAGCAATGTCCTTGGCCTCAAAAATTGTGACAAGACTAGCAACAATTAGCTTAAACTGCATATCTGAAGACCTTTCATTATCAGGATCCGTAGCAAATAGCCTGCAATCGTCTTAAAGCAGGGATCTCAACTCTGAACAGGAAATTTCAGGAATACAGAAAACATGCCAAAATATTATCCTGCTGTATTGCTTTTGCTCGTATTGGCAAGAGCATTGTGCTGTATGCAGTGAGCTTTAGTTCAATATTCATTGCCAAAAAAAAAAGAGCCTCGCAAAAATTAATGGCATTTTAACTAGAGCTGCGTGAAACACCCAATAAAACAAGAAAGCACAGGAAGCCAGCCTGACTTTCTGATCCATTGCCAGCACCATACACTTGCTAGGCTTTGCTCTGTTACAATCAGCAAAGCAACAGAGGACAATAAAAGGGCAGAGATGGTTTACCATGTTTAGAAGACATCCTTTGGAAGATTACCAGAGAGATTATTTATTCCTTTTTGCCATGTCTCAGCTTTAACAGAGATGGCATCCCAGTAATTAAGCAGGAAACTCTATTGCATGCTTCTATGGAATTTAAGGACTGATATCTACTCAATATCAGAGCACAGGCTTCTTGCCCCGTACTTCATGCTGAAGGCCTTCAGGTGAGATTCCCCCGACCACTCAGTATCCCCCACCTTGTTGCAGCCAGTGGCATAAAACTTCCTGACCTAAGTAAGAACAGAGTTCAGCAATGCAACATCCTAGCTGCTTTTTCTCCTACTTCTGAATTTGTCTCCCTACTGGCACAGACAGTTTAATTGATGCCAGTCAAGTTGTTAAACCCCATCTCATGTAAGTACATGTGTCCTGGTTTTGGCTGGAGTAGCATTAATTTTCTTCCTAGTAGCTGGCATAGTGCTGTGTTTTGGATTTAGTATGAGAAGAATGCTGATAACACACTGATGTTTTAGTTGTTGCTAAGTAGAGCTTACACCAGTCCAGGACTTTTTCAGCTTCCCATGCTCTGCCAGGTGCACAAGAAACTGGGAGGGGGCACAGCCAGGACAGCTGATCCAAACTGGCCAAAGGGCTATTCCATACCATATGCCATCATGCTCAGTATTTAAATTGGGGGGAGTTGGCTGGGGGGAGTGACCACTGCATGGGGACCAGCTGGGCATTGGTTGGTGGGTGGTGAGCAATTGCATCATGCATCACTTGCTTTGTGATTACTACTACTATTTTACTTTATTTCAATTATGAAAATGTTCTTATCTCAACCCATGAGTTTTCTCACTTTTACTCTTCTGATTCTCTCCCCCATCCCACCAGGGGAGGAGTAAGTGAGCGGCTGTGTGGTGCTTAGTTGCTGGCTGGGGTTAAACCACGACAACATAGAAAAGACATACATCATCATTCTTCTGAGCAAAACCTGAAGGTATCCAGTCCACAGAGGGGATTCAATTTCAGAATATAGTCCAAAACTGTACTTTCTATCTTGTTTAATACTTTGATTTATATCCTCATTAGCATAGGGGAATAGCTCCTATTGAAACTATTAAAGACAATTTTCGCAATATCAAAGGATATGAGTAGGTGTAATGACAGTACTAATGATAAAAATTAATAACCATTCATTATTTTTAATCATATGTACAGTTGAAATGAATAATCAGGAAAATAAACAAGATATTTTATATGAACCTAAAACTAAGGGGATGTGAAAACACTATAAATTACGTTCTAAATTATCAGTCGTCCACTCAAAGTTTAATATTGCACTTTTGCAGACAGGAGAGTATTCTGCAGGTAGGCCAGACAGCCAGGAACCGGTGAGCAGCATAACATCAAGCAAATACCCATTCACCTCTTCCATACCTGCATCCTTTGATGTCCCCCTCACTCTGATACATCCAGGATAATGGGAGCATTTGGCATCTTACTTCCAGGCATATGAGAGATCACTAGTTTGGGACGTTATTAATGCTGAAAAGCACCAATAATAACATTTCTTCCCTTAGTCTCTACAGCTATCCCTTTACCATCCCATTGGCCATGTCTGTTCAGATCATTAGCTCTTTAGTATGGTGCTATTTCTCACTCATAGGGAAGACAGCACAGGCAGTGCCTCCGCAGACTTCAGCAACAACACATCTTGGGTTCAAGCTCGCTTGTCAGCACAAGCCACCAAAAGAAATACCCATGCGACTTTGCAGGATTCATTTAGCAGCCTGACCAATGCTTACCCAAGCTGAGCTTCGCACAGCAGCTCTCAGCAATGCACATAAGAAGGCTGGGCTGACTTAAAGCAAGAACGCTCCTGCCAGACTGACATACACAGCAGTTGATTCTTCCAACCATGATGGAGAACAGCTTCAAAAAGCACTAACTTGCACTACTTGTTTTGGATTTCAAGCATGCAAGAGTAACACCCAGCAAATAAGGTACCATACTACCCATCATTGTTTCAAAGCTCTGAAAACACAGCTTATGCCAAGCACTGCCTTTAAAGTACATACTGAAATGATACTTGCACCTTTCGGTCTTAAAGGTGGAAAGATTTCTTCTCTTCTTGGAAGGAGGACTGTCATTCAGGTTTTTTGTTTAAGGACAAAGGGGTAGGTGGGAAATCAAGCAAGAAATAGACTGATCAAGTTATTTTCAACAATAGAACTGCAATTTTGTTTTTCATTACAGGTCACCTTTAAGGTTTTGCAAGAGCCTTTGCTAGATATTAAATTCTGTAGTGAAAGTTACAACAGCCATTTGAAAGTTGAAGTGATTTTATCTTAGGAATCGAATGTAAGCTTTGCTGCTGTCAAAAGCTCTGTGCTTGTGTCATCTAAAACACAGGTCCTATCTTAATTCTGAAATAACTGACACAGCTTTTGGTCTGCGGACAGGTTGCATCTTTAAAAGTTTCACTGCTCCAAAGCTTCAGCAGCTACACTATTCCACAGCCTCAGTAAAAGGGAGGGAAATATAGGTCACACAGGACTTATTCAAGAAACATGCTTTTGCCTTCTCCTCAGACAAGGTTCTGGGACAGTGAAAAAAGAGTGCCAGCAAAAGGCTACCAGAAGTGAGCACTGCACGCTCATAAAAGCCCTTCCCCAGCTGATGAAGTCCCACACACTCGTCACCACCTCAGCGGCTGGTTTTGTCATGCAAACCTTTCCAAACTTGGCCAAGGCTACCAAAAGTCCCAGCTGCTCCCATAACAAGACTTTCCACACTAGACATTGCAGAAGTAGTTCCCAAAAGCAGAATTTGCCTCCTGGACGACTGGAAGGGACAACTTAAAGCTAATTTCCATTATTGTGTCAGCCTAACTCACCTGACATCAGAGGAACAGTTTCACCAAACTTGCCCACATCTCCCCCCACCCCCTTGACAGCTTTACAGGATATGCAGAGCCCCTTGCCAACAGTAGCCAGGCTGCCCCATATCAGTAAAAGCTTTTCATCAGCAGGAAAGAAAAAATCTAGAGTCAAAGAGAAAAAAAAAAAAGCCTCTTATCTCCTGCAGTATTTCACTTCTGCATTCCACCAGAAAGGTGATCATCCAGTCCTCCCATACCTGTCAGTCTGGCACACAACAAGTTAGGCAGGACAGTGGTCACGAAGTCTGTGGCCTGTCCTTGGTGGAGTCTTCACCATCTGGACAGAAATCAGAGGCAGGAGAGGCAACATAGATCCTGTTCCAGCTCATCAGAAACAAAACCAGACTGTTGATTTGGCAGTCAGAGGACCAGAGAAGACACAATCCCTTTACTGTGTGTACAGGGGCTTTATATTTTGTGCAGCTAATGGATTTAGAGGCTTTTCCCCTCATGTTTGCTTATCTGCAAAACTTGTACTTTGACAACAACACTGAGTGAGTTCATGAAGGAGGACCCAGGTGAGGCTGCTCAGGGCAATTAGGGCCTATAAGGGCTCTCAGGCCCTGCAGGGCTGTTTTCTGTTGCCGCCTGAGAGCAGGTGGTCTCTCTGGGAGAAACAGAATGAAATCAGACAACTAGCTTGGAAAAAATTCCTGACTTTGTGGGGTGCCTTCCCCCGCATTCCTTGCGTAATTCTGGGAGAGACAGCCAGCTCTTAAGGCATCCTCTCTTCCCCAAACAGTTAGGGAGATCTTCCACAATCAGGAGAGTTAGTTCAATGCCCAGAGTTAGGGAGGAGGGATGAGAATTCAAGGTCCTGATCTTGATTTGAAGGGTTTTGTTTAAATCTATGTCCACTCAGTCTGCAAAGTAACAAAGCAAGGTGGCGGACATGACACTCTGTGGCATTACAAAATAACTATCTGTCTCCCTTAGAAATATGTTAAAAGTCACTTTTACATCCAGGCTTCTTGCCTCCTCCTCAGTGAGCAGCAGCTGTCCGCACTGAGGGACTGGTGGGAAGGTTTGCTCCATCCCATGCCCGCTGTGCTGGCAGCAGGGAGACAGTAGCCAGAAGCAGGGGCTGGTGGCCGCTGAAGCCCCGCAGCCCCCCAGACAGCTCCAGGGAAAGGATTGGTCTCTCCACCCTGGGATTTATGAGACGCAACACCAGGCTGGTGGCATCCTACCATGCCAAGTTTGGGAGGGCCCTGGCCTTCGCTCCCCCCAGGGTCCTCCTTTATCAATGGCTAGGGCCAGAGGCTTGGTTTCCATGAACAGGACTTCCCTTTTGTCCTGGCACTTGTTCCAGCTAAGAGTTGCAGGAGGCTTTAAGTTGTGTCTGTCCTTCAGGCACATTGAAAGAAGCAAGATAACAATGTCTGTGTCCTTCATACATCCACAATCCTGTACACAAATCTGGTTGTAGAAAAAGAGACGCTAAAGCGATGCCAGGGAGCTCCTTGGGCCTCTCTTTGTTTTTCTTTCTCTGCGCTTAATATTTTTTCACTTATGAGAGTCCTGTGCACCCAACCTTGTGCCCTCCAGTGAAATTGCAGTTACCAACATATCTGTGTGCTCTCACAGCAGCTCTGACACCTTCAGTGTCTGATCCAGTGCTGCTGTCAGTATACATGCCCTTGAGGGAACTTTCTGGTCTGCCCTAGATGTGGAAACAGATCATTCTGGTTGCTTTTACTCTGTTTTTTGGTCTCAGAAACATCAGTTCCCAGCTATGAAGGCAATATATGGCAGCCACAAAGCTGAGCGGCCCTTGAAATGGGGGAGGTGACAGCCTGTCTGGACCTGGCATAAATGGTGCAGCCCAGGGCACCCGAAGCCCGGTCATTTCAGTAGAGCCAACTCATGTTTGTTCATCTGAGTCTGACATAGAGAGGTCTGGGTTTTTTTTCGTCTAGCTTTTGTTTGTTTTGGTTTTGTCTGTTTGGTTGTAATTGTTGCTTTATTAGCACTTCTTGGATGTTTGTTTTGATTTCTCTTGAAATGTTTTTGAACTTGAGGGTCTCTAGGTGCTTCTTGTGTGGTGATGTCGAGAGCAAGAGCACAACTGTGTGTGTGTGTGTCCATCCATCCGTCCCCCCTCAGAAAGGGCATGGCCAATCTCCCTTGGAGAGGGCCAAGCTGAGCCATTCAATGTCCCCCCTGCCAGGGAGCAACAGATCATATAGGAGAGCACAAACTAACCCCCCCCACCATGATCACCATGCTGTGGCAGGCCCATGGGTGGGTAGTGCTGGCTGGTCGGGTCAAGGTGCACACAACTGGGGGTTTGGCCACAGCATGGTAATTTCTGCCCTTAAAACATGTACCCCCAGCTGGTGGGGGGGGTCCCCATTACAAAGTTTCCTCACAGGACTGTACTCTGCCCACATTCCTGCTCCTCAAGGGCAGGGGAAAATGGCACTGCCTGTTACTTGGAAGTTGTTCCTCACAAAATGTTGGTTAGAGAAGCAGTCGGGTTCCCAGGAGGGTGCTGGGGGACTCTGGGTTTTTCTCCTGCTGCCCCTGGGTTTGAGGCAACCACAACAGATGACAACAGGTGTTTCTTTTAGCTTTATAGACATCTGGGCTGTGGAGTGTCATTTCAGGGTTACTTTGCATTTCCCTCACAGGCCAATTTTTGGGCCTCCCCGCCCCACATGACCACAGCATTCATGCACAACTGTGTTTCACCTGCTCGTGCTCTGCACTGGGGTGATCTCCTTGCCAAGTGGTACAGGCCCTCGCCCAGTGCCTGCGCCCCCAGCTCGCACGCCCTCACACCTGTGGCAGGGATTTTTGGGCAGTGCTTGGAGAGATCCCCCTGCGCCTTGCTGGTGTCACACTGCAGAAGCACGGTTGTAGACAGGCGTTGTGGGGCAGCCGCAGGCCGGGGCTGGCGTTCCTGTGACGCGGTTGCAGTGTGCGCGGGGCCACCGGCAGAGCTGTCTCTCCCTGCCACCTTGGGAAGCCCAGGGCAGGGGCAGCTCTGGGGCAGCCACCTCCCCAGGATGCAGGGGCAGAGGGAGGCGTTACCACCTGACCAAGCTGCGTTTCCAGGGCTCCCCGAGGAAGGGGCAGAGCCGCCCCGGCCGCAGCCTGGCAGGGTTTGGGGTCCGCGGCAGCCGTGCGCATGCCCTGGCGCGCTTTCCCCCAGGACTTTCCCGTGGGCGGCAGCGTCCAGGCCCGGCTCCCCCAGCGGGGCCCAGGCCAGGCACAGGGGGCTCGGCCTGAGTACTGGCCACAATGGGGGGGCCGCGAGTGCAGGGCAAGGGACGTGGCCCCGGGAGCAGTCTCGGGGCGGAGGCGGGTGGGCAAGTGGCGGTACCCGGGCGGCCGCGGTGCCGGTGGCTCCGCGGAGGAGCAGGCAGGGCTCAGGGCACCGGGGAATAAAGCCCAGAGGGCTGGAGCCTGGCACCCCCGCCCTCACCCCGCAGGACCTCCGGCCAGTTCCCAAGCACCACCCGGGGCTCCCAGGCCTGTCCCCGACACCACATGCAGGCTGGCACCAGTGAGGGGTTTGGGGCTCAGCCCCGGGGCTGAGTTGAGGGGTTTTGGGGCTCACGACCAGGCACAGGCAGCTGGTTTGGGGGCTCAGGAACAGAGCCTGAGTCATGTTTTTGGGGTTCAAAACCAGGGTCATCTGGTGGTTTTGGGTCTCAAACACAGACTGGGGTGTGTGGTTTTGGGACTCAAAAACAAGCTCAAGGGGCTGGCTTTGAGGCTCAGAAGCAGAGGTGGAGTCCTGTGTTTTTCAGGCCTTGAAAGGAAGCTCAGGGGCTGTTCTGGGGGCTCAGAACCAGGCTTGTATGGCTGCTTTTACGGTCAGAAACACAGGCCTAAGCTCTGCATTTTCAAGTACTTGGAAACAAGTCCTGCGTTTTCCAGACTTGGACATGGGCTCAGGGGAGCCTGTTTTGGGGGTGCAAAACCCCGGCTCACTTGAATTCAGGGAGGGCAAGACACAGGCTTTGGGCCTCAAAGGGAGACGTGTGTCCTTGGGGGTCAAGACCCGACCCACATGGCTCATTTTGGGGCTCAGGAGATTAAGTCCTGCATTTTTGGGGCTTGAAAACAGAGACACAGTCCTGTGTTTTTGGGGCTGGGAAAGAGAACAGGTCCTCCACGTTTGGGCTCAGGAATGGAGACCGAGTCAGCTGTTTCTGTGCAGGGGGTGGGAGGGTGTTGGGTTCCAGGCAGGCAGGAGGTGGGCAGGGCGCGTGGACCCCAGCCAGAGGCGGGGGTCCGGTCATGTTGGTCCCCGAAGCTTCAGAGACCGGCATGCACCAGGCCGAATCAAACGTCTGAGCTAGGCTCTGGGGGAAACGGCACTTTTCACACCATCTTCATGTGTCCAACTCTTTATTTGAGGTGTGTACAACAGCCAGAATAGTCATTAACTCCTTAGCCCGTATTTAGACAATGTACAATTACAACAGTTCATATTCTTATGACAGTGATGGATTTACAACCTTGTCAAAGCCCACATTGCTGTAATGAGCAGAAGCTGTAATTAGCTTAAGGATGGGCAGGGCTGTCCCCAGCCAGAAGCAGGGCAGGTGGCAGCATCATCCTCGGCGCAGGCAGCTCGGCTTCTTCCTTCTTCCTCAGGGATTCAGCAAACCCTGGACAGGTCTCTCCCCATCGCCTTTCAAGGGCAGAAATGGTGTGTCCCAGCACATGCGTGGTTCCTGCTCAGCAATTTGTGGAGGCAGCGCCACCGGCCAGGTCGCCCTCACTCACCGCAGACAAACCCAGGACTGAACCAGCTCCTCCGTCCCTGGGGAGAAAGGCACTTTTCATCGAGAAAATGGCCAGACAGCATCTTCAATTTCACATTACACTTACACAATACTTTCTGTATTTATTAACTAATTATTAAATGTTTAATAATCAGACAATATTTGTAAACTAATAATTCATTACTATTTAAATACTTGTAAATTGATTATTCAACACATACTCAATATTAAGCTATGATACTTATAATCAAGTGATGGCAGCGATTGATTTACAACCATGTCAAGAGCCCCCCTGGCGCCGTAGTGAGCAGGAGCTGCGCTCCCACCCTCATGAAGATGGCAGGAGCCACGCAGGATCAGGCAACGCCCCGGCAGTCGCCCAGTACAGGCCTTTCCCCTTGGCATCGGGCAGGGTGTGGCCTCAGGGGGGCGGGAGCAGCTGTGGGTTCATGCCCAAGGAGTCAGGCCACAGGCCCTGCTCTGTCGCAGCTGCGCGCAGGTCCCTCCGGCTCTCGCTCCTGCCAGCGGCCACACCACAGCCCAGTGCCAAGCACCAGCCCCTTTGGCTCAGCCCGCAGCCACCTCCCTGACGAGGAGCCCGTGATGGGGTGGAGTCTGGCGAGGCGGCGGGGCCGCAGTGGGTCACGGTTTCACCGGCCCACGGGGCGGGGATGAAGCCAGCTGCGTGGTCAGGACCTACCTCAGAGATCCTCTGGGCTCAGGATTAGGTGGGAGGCAGCGAGGCAGCCTTCAGCAGCTGTGAAGAGGGCTTCGTCGATGGAGGGTCAGGCCCCAAGCGCTGCTCCGGTGCACCTGCGGCTCTTGCTCGTGCTGCAGCTCAGCCTGGTGCCTGGTTTCCTGCAGGCAGTTTCCATGGTGGGCAAAACAGCTTCAACCTGGGGAAGATTAATTTATTCCCAATTAAAATAAAATAAAAATGCAATTACTGATTCACACAATATGAAACAAACATTAAAACAACCCCTCTGGCCCCGCCTCCCCCGGCGCCACTCCCCAGCCCAGGCTCTCCCCTGGGGCAGCACACGGTGTGCGCACACGCACCAGGTCACGGCCAGCACGCGGGGGCTTCTCGCCGCTGCTCCCTCCTCCTCCCCACACGCTCTCACCCAGGTTTTCTGCCCCTCCTTGCGCACGTTTTTCCGTGGAACCGGCTGGGCCCGATCCGGGGCCGCCCCCGCAGCCCCCCAGCAGCAGCAGCAGCGCCGCCAGGCGAAGGTGCTGCAGGCCGGGCACGGCCCACCGGCTCGGGGGTTCCCGGGGCCACCGCCGGGCGGCCAGGGGGACGCCGGCCCCGAACACCCCCTCCCGCTTCTCGGTTCCCGCCGGCCTCTCTGGCCCCGCGCCTGGCGGCAGTGGCGGGTACTGCAGCGGCTCCCGCCTGGGGGCTCTTACAGCAGGTGCGCCTCGCCCCGCCTGCTCCAGTAAGTGCAGGCGGCATCACCGGCAGGGAACCAATCGGACAGGGCAGCAGGGGCCGCTGGCCCTAGGTAAGAGCTGGGCCCGGCCCCCTGCTTTGAGTGGTGCTTTCGGAACATGGGGTGGTGGCAGTAGTGGTGCTGCTGTGACCTGAGCCTTGGCTTGCCTTTGCTAGAGGAGACGTTCTTCACTGCTGTCTCAGTGTATGTAGGTCTGTGCTGCTTTCCCTTGCCTAGCAGATGGGTGCAGTGGCCTAGTGCTGGGTGCTTGAGGTGGGACAGCTGGAGAAGGGTGCATCCGTCAACATAACGTAAAAACTTTAGGGAGGTGCAGGCTGTAAGGAATGCCATTCAAATCACTACTCAAACACAGGATGAAGCACTACAGCATTTGTACAGGTATAACTAAGAGGGAGAAGCTGAATATGCAAGTAGAATACATCAAAGCTCCTGTGCAAGTACTAATTAGTAATGACGGCCTGCTGCAGAGGCTAATCACAAAAATGAGAACCAGATAATGGCCCAGGAAGCCCAGTTAAATAGGAAAAGGCTACAAGTTCAAGGAACTAATAGTAGCTTTAATTGGGAGGAAAAAAAATTCAAACCAACCCAAACCTACTATAAAACAAAAGGAACAAGAGATGGCTGTCCAAATCATGAAACAAATGAAGACACTGAAAACAGTTCATACTTCAGGAATAGATGGTCTTAAAAAGTGATTCCATAAATCTCCATCAACTGCTAGGAACACGCTCCAAAACCAAGCACTGTTGGCCTTGGTGGAGCTCTCTGGTTTGTTGTACAGAGTAATCCCCTACAAGACAACAGCTTAAAGAAGCAGCTGAACCTAGTGCTGGAGCTATCGATTTCAGTCACGTTCTTTCAAGCACGTGTGTGTAAGTATAGGAGAAATCCCAGAGGGGAGAATAATGAATAGTAAAATGTTGATTCTTCCAGAGTAGAAGTAACACTGAAGGAAAATGGTTGTTGTGGCTTAACCCTGGCCAGCAGCTCAGCCCCACACAGCTGCTTGCTGAGAATCAGAAGGATAGAACTGAGAAAACTCGTGGGTTGACAGTTTAATAGGTAAAGCAAAAGCCATGCACACAAGCAAAGCAAAATAAGGAATTAATTTACTACTTCCCATCGGCAAGCAGGTGTTCAGCCATCCCCAGGAGAGCAGGGCTCCATCATGCATAGCAGATACTTGGGAAGACAAATACTGAATGTCCCCCCCTTCCTTCTTCTTCCCCCAGCTTTTATTGCTGAGCATGATGTCACATGGTATGGGGTATCCCTGTGGTCAGTTGGGGTCAGCTGTGCCTGCTGTGTCCCCTCACAGCTTCTTGTGCACCCCCAGCCTACTCGCTGGTGGGGTGGGGTGAGGAGCAGAAAGAGCCTTGACTGTGTAAGCACTGCTTAGCAGTGACTAAAGCATCCCTGAATTATCAACACTGTTTTCAGCACAAATCCAAAACATAGCCCCATATTAGCTGCTATGATGAAAATTAACTCTATCCTGGCCACAACCAATAAAATAGAGGATAATCATACCTGTCTATAACTGAGGCTTTACTGTTGCATTTCATGTTTCCTGAAGTTGACGCTATGGCACGTGATTATAAGTCATGGGTTAAAACCTTTCCTGTGAAAGCAAAAAGATGGTAAAAATTTATGCCTAAATGTAGCAACTGCAACTTTAAAATATAAGCTTTATCTCTTTGTTATAGGCAAGAGATGGAACGAAGAAATAACAATCTGGTGAACAGCTGTTTGAGAATAATAGCTAATAAACTGAATAAAAGAAGAAAAAAATCTACTGACTAGGCTGTTAACATCTGACTCCTATGGAGGAAGATATTCTAGCCTGGGTAACTAAGATAATCATTAACACCAGTTTTATGTTATTTTTAAATGTCTTCCATAACTATCACAGAAGAGCAAGTAGTTCATTCCACCCCATAGGTATTGATTAGTACTTGCTGCCTAACTTTGCTTTAATTATTTTCCCTTATTACATATTTATATGAGAAGGAAAAGATGGAACACTTAGCTCATGGCCATGACTGAAGTTATAGGAAAGAAGAAAATAAGGAACTCAAGTGGTGCAAATTCAAGGGTGTCTCAGAGTCCAAGCAAAAGAAACTCCGTTTCCCTTCCGCTGTTAAATATGATCAGAATGACCTGATCATGAATATATTTATGTACAAATTGTGAAGTGTGTATATAAGTCTGTGTAGATATAATTATATGTATTTGCAAATGATACTTGAGTTGGAAGAAACAAGTGTTTCAAATGTTTCCCACATGCAATCTGGTAAAGTATAATTTGTTATCATTAAGCTATCTCTGCAACTTCAGAAGTGAGAACTATACTTTCATGTCTTTCAGAAAACCATTACAGAAATTAATGGTCCTTGAATAGGTAAAAAGGAGTAGGTAAAAATAGGTTAAAAGTAGAACTTGGCAGATGGAAGAGCTTCCTCAATTAGAGATGTCAAAAAAACTAAATCTGTAGTACGTAGGCATGTAACTTTACGGGAAAGTGTTATCAAATGACTAACCAAGTAATTGTAAAAATATAAAGTTACTATATTCCTTTTCTGAATGCTGGCTCCTATTTTCCCATTAAAATCCTTCGAGCAAGAAGTCAGAAACATCTAGTGTGTCATCTTTGCAGTAAGACCACAGTTTGAAGTTGCCACCCACATCATACCTGTAGTAGAAGGGACTCCACCAGCGACTGAGCCTGTGGGAATCTGTGGACACAAGGGGAGCAGTCAGCACTGTGCTCTCAGGGATAAAATTGTTTCTAGCAAGTTACCCTGGGTTACGCACCATGCCAAAATGTTAGTCTGTACAGTCCGTCAGTTACAAGACATAGTAACCTCCCAATAGTGAAACTTGTTCAGGCCTCTCAGCTCCAGGACTGTTGCATTTGGCCTTGTACCCTGTTATAAACTGTCACTAACACCTGCCATAGTGTGAAGTGTGCTTTGATGGTTGTGTTACTGCATCCTGGCTACCGCATGTGTACAGTGTGAGCTTTTGTCCTAGCAGTGGGCAAGAACAGGTTAGTGGGTGGGCTGTAATGGCTCGGTGTTGTCAGAGCTGTGTCCAGGGCCAGCATGCTGTGCTAGGGTCATTGCCTAGCTCTGTTGTCAGAGCTGTGCAGGGCTTTGACCTGTGCCATGTGCTGTGCCTCTCCCCTTGGAGTCTCATCACCTTGCACTGGCAGATCCTGAAGGCTGCATGCCTGCTAGTATTGTCCTTAATGTATGAATTGTCCTTTCTTCCAGGTCTGGGCTGGTATTATGAATTTAGACCCTGGTGCTAGGCAGCAAATAGAGCTTAGAAGATACACTAGTAGCTAATAGTCACTTAGGTAGCCAATAAGTACTTCCCAGCAATACACCTGCACAAAGCTTAACAGGCAATTAGTGCTGCAACTTCTGTGCTGATCAAGCATGCTCCCTCCAGTCAGCACTATTAGTCTTGTAGGTGAGAGAAACTGATAGGGAGATTGAGCAGGGCCTGATGAAACTAGGATGCTTTTCAAAAGCCTGAGTACTTGACTTTCAGCTTTCAAAGATCTCTTTAACAGCATGCGTTCAGGTCTTTTTTGTGTGTACATGCCCCTCTTTTGTAAGAAGTCTAAAGTCGCAATGATGTGGTTGGAGGAAGCTGAGTATGGCTGGCACAGGCTAGAAAACATTGAATCAAAACCTTTCCCCTAAAGCACAGCAAGAGTGAATTTTCTGTATTTGATACACTGGCTCCCAAGCAGCCCAGAAATTCAAATATGAAGACCTGATAAACCTGACCAAAAATCCCACATAAATTGAGCTTTCTCATGCCATGGCCAACCAGAATTAGCAGGTAGTACATGACGAACATGAACTGAAGCAGGACTTGCTCCTGTCTGGGTCTGAAGCAGTTTCCTTTTAGAGTGCAGATGAACTGTAAGTAAACTGCAACAAAAACAATGGAAACAAACAAAAAAGCCTTTACCTGCATAATGCCTATTTCAGATATAATAAAAGCACTAAAAATGAGAATTTCTATAGAATGCTTTCTCAGGAGCTCCCTCCAGCTTTCTGCATACAAAAGACAATCTTCAAACTCTCAGGGTCAGGAAAACCTCCTAAAGAGTTTGCATATAAAAATGTTTCTTAAGTTAATTTGAAAAGGAAGCATCAAAAGTATTTCAAAGCAGACTGTTGGTTATGAGAGCAATTGCCAACATTTTTGAATTCCATTTTTGTTTGGCAGCCCAGTGAGTGCTACTGTGCCAGGTTTTTATCTTGGAAAAACAAAACTGTCCACTGGAGCCTGAAGATGAACATCAGCTTCCTAGGAAGGTTAAGCAGATGGAGTGGTGGACACAGGCACAGCCTATCAGACTGCAGATGAGAAGTTTATGGTGAGCTGCCCCCATACTTTGCTTTCAGAACCTCAGACAACTAATACTTGAGTTCAAGGAAAATTTTATGGGGGAGAAAGAATAACATTTTTAGGTGAAATGCCCAGATATTATTCACCAAATGGACTTCTCAGTTCTCCTGTCACTTGGGCGGTAGTCAGTCAGACTCTGCCTTCTTTCAAACATATTTACAATCAGTATTTCAACTCCAAGAAGCAGTTGAAATAGTCATTCTGTCAAACACATCCATCACCCTGTCTTCATAGTAGCTCTTTGTGGGCCAAACCAACCCCAGCAAGATTTCTTTTCTTATTTTTACTACCTTAAAATAATACCTCCAAAGGAAAAGTCAAGGGGCTAGCCAGGGCCTTGTTTCTTACATGTTTGTTGCTTTTAGGCTTAGCTGTTCCCCCCAAAATATCCCAGTAGCTATCTTGCCATAACAAAGACATGCAAAGTAACTGATGTCATTCTTCAAAACCTAGAAAATCTGAACATCTCTTCCTGCCTGCTTTGCATTTCACTGAGTAGTTGATCTGCTGCACATGGTTTGTGTGTGCAGAAGCAGCAGGTAGCTACTGTCACTAGTTGGTATGTGATTCCTTCCCTTTTCACAGAGGACTTTCTTGGTCCCTCTAACACTGCTGAAGGAGGTGAATATCTCTGCAAAACTGTGCCCCACCAAAATACTCTAGGAAGCAGCAGTGAGACAAGAGGCTGGTGAAGAGCTGCCAATTACAGTCCAACAAGCAGATAATTGCTTTCACTGGGAGCTCCCCAAGTGGACTGGAAGGCCACAGAGTAAGAATCTCAGCAGCCAAGAGGAAAGGAGAGAGTACTTCGCCCTTGTGCCACATCTACTGCAAGATGACTGGAGCTTCCAGGACAATCCAGGAAAAACAATACCGGCTCCTTTCAAGAGGTTCACGAGAAGGAGAAATGGGACCTCTGTCTGCTACTGCAGTGCTGCTGGCAAAGACAGAAAAAATACATCGTCCACAAGCCTTTACTCGCAGACTAGGAGGACCTAGTCTGGGACATAGGACATAAAGGACCTCCCCTGAACAGAGGAGGATGGGACAGAAAGAAGTGAAGAGGTGGCCCTAAACCCAAAAGCTGGAACATACCTAGTGGGAAGTCTTCCCAGGTTGGAAAGCTGTTCTGCAGTGAGGTGCCTGCCACAATGAAAACGCAATTGCACAACATCAACTAGCCCAACAAAGGAGAAGAGTCACCCCACGTACAACAGAAGTGAAGACCTGGTTCACAGCAGAGTTAGGTTTGGTGCACACCTCGCATTGCTGCAACTGTCTCTGAAGCAAATGGGGACCATGTAATTACAGGCGCTGATAAACAATTTTCACCAAGGAACAGAGTAGTCAGACTGGCTGCCAAGCCAAGAACGCATCTTATCCTTAAATATGAGGAGGACCAGCCAGCTTTCAGCACCTTCCCCTCAGTTAAATACTGGTCCATGCACCTGGAGTCATCCCTGAGCTACCTAGGACTACTGGTACTGCTATTTGTAACAACACACAGCCCTTCAGAGAAAAATCTATTCAGACGGTCTAGACATGGGCAGTAAGGGGATGCTAAAGTGATAAAAGAGGAAATTAAAACAAAAATGGGGGTGATGGTAGGGAGGAGGACACAAACAGCATCTTAGTACGATTTCTGGTGCTGCTGGGAGAAGGTCCCTAAGGACTTGGCCACCCCAGGGCACAGCCTTCCTGTCCTTGCCTGCACGTGCAGTGTCAGGCGCTTGCCAAACCAGGAGGAGAGGAGGAAACTGCTGACAATTCATAACCCCTATAGAAAGTAACGCTACTGCTGCAGCTGTAAGTGAAAAGTGTGGAGTTTTAGGATTGATAATGTAATTAATTTATCTGTGTAACAAACTTATGTTCAAAATACCTAAGTCAGAAGATTCCAGACTGCAGCTGATAGCACCAGAAGGGGCTCACTGATCAAACCTGAGAGCCTTCATAGGGAGGGCAATGCAAAGTGAATTAAAACTGATCAAAACATGTGTACTAAGTTAGATCAATGCCGCCATATATCATCCTGCGCCAATATGACGTGGCAGTGTCGCTTCCCAGTGCTGTTTTAATAAAGAAACTGTATGAACACAGATCTGTAACACTGTCTTTAGTTTTGATTCATAAAGCATCAATTTGCTCCACAGCAAATGAACTTCCAGGCTTTAACTTGTATTACATTTAGCATTATTAAGAATCTGATACTGTGCACCAGAAACAAGCAAATCGCAGGAGATGAGGTGATGAGAATGCTACAAATCTGCCTGAAATAAAGTATTACCAGTGGTTTTGATCAGTAAAATCCACAACACAGAAAATGCATTAAAAGAAGTGAATAATATGACTGATGAACAGGTGAGACTTTGAAACACTCTGTTTAAGTGTGTATAGGTCACAACAAATACTGGCCAAGTCGGGTAAACAGATACATCAAGTTTTGCAGGGATTTCAGTTCTCCATAGGCAAGTCAGGGTTGTGAGATCTTTGTAACCAAGAGGAAATGAGTGGCTCCTGAACTTACTTTGTGGGCACTGCATTTTGGGGACCTCAGGATTGCCTCACGGATGGCTTTGGGAATAGGATCAATGTGGTTCAACTTCCCCTCCTGCATTTCATAAAAGTCTGGGTAAGTCCAATTTTACACTCTCGTATACCTTGATTCTTGACTGATGAACTCAGTATTTTAAGGACTCAAAATGAGGCTGTTACATGCCTGCTCTGTGGAGCAACTGTCTCAGGGACTCAGTAATGGATGCATTCCCCACATCTGTACTGTGGGGAAAAGAACCCACTGTAAATACCAATGCTCAATAAGCAAATCATACCTCTATCAGTAACTGTATGTTATATATTGTATTTATATGTTATCCATTCACCACTAAGTCTGAAAAAAGAAGAGGGGAAAAAAATCCCTTCAGACCAAGCACATACTACAAATACAGGAGAAATACTAAATCATCGGTGCTTTCTTTTTTCTTTTTTTTTTTTTCTCCTTTTTTTCTTCTTTCTAAGGTAAATATGTGAATGTAAAAGAAGATCCAGAGCTACTGGAAAAGGAATCCCAACGGGATGCATCCATCATGTGCCACATAAGGAAAAGTAAAGATGGGGATGCACAGGTAAAGAACATTATCATAATGCTTTATATAAATGTTGTAGTCTGTGATGTGGTGAGATGTTCCAACCCCTTAGGCAGACTACAGACAGAGGGTAGAAATGTCTCCCCTGTTCTCTACCCAGCCAAGCAGTGGGCTACCTCTCCAGAAAAACATTTCTCTCCTGCAGGTCATATTTCCCATCTGCCATCCCTGTGACAGTAGGCATCCAGGTTGAGGCAAAATTAATGTCTAAACTATTTCTATGTGCAACTTTAATGCAGGGCACGCGCAGAATTACGAGGCGATGCGTTTGCAGTTGCCTAACTTTAAAACTCCTTCTTGATTTTGCTGTATGAGATGTAACATAGAAGAAATTTGTCACACTTTGCTCTTTCTAGAGGGATGCCTGTGTGGCTTCTGGTTTACGTAGGCAACTGTTTTCCAGTGCGTGAGAGCCGAACAAGATGTTGAACTTTGATGACAGGTTGCTGCAAAAAGCATATGACTTGTATGGTGTCATGGCAGTTTAATTCTTGAAGTTGAGGGGATTTTCTTGTTAGCAAAACCTGCTTTGTTGACTGACATGTGGGTTCTATGAACTTGCTGCCAAAGACATGGAGTTGTACTCTCAAAAGGGCTTACGCATTAGTGGTAAGATTTTTTTTCTCCTAATGATTTAAGTGCCTAAATTCCATTTTTGAAGTGACTTGGGCCAGAGTCAGGGAAGTATTTTGGAACCCAGAGTCATAAAGTAGCTCGGTAGAGGGATTATCAAAACAGCTGATAAATGCTTCCAGATCTGCACCATGGAACCGTTTTGGAGAAATGCCCTTGAGTTCTCTTTAGTTTTCTAGAATTCTAGAGTTCCTGAATGAGGAAGGGGTTATTTGACTATAAACTTAATTTCAAAGCACTGAAAAAAAGGTAAACTTCCTCTAGAAGCAGCAGAATATGGTTGTGGTTTCCAAAGGGGAGGGGGAAGGAGGTTTGTTTTTTTACAAAAATACAAAAACTTTCATGCAAAATATAAATTATTCTCTTCGAAATAGATAATCCAGTCTCTGTTCCTCACTTCTCTTCCCGTGGACTCTGGGGGGGGAAAAAAATGACCAATGGAGCTAGGCAGGGAGCAATCACCCCCAAGGGCTGGATAGTCGAGGAGGCAGGATGGCCTCCAAAAGCAGGCAGTGTGTGACCATGGCATGTTATTGCCCAGACCAGACCCACAGCAAACAAGATCCCTGCAGCTTCTAGACCTGGGATACACCCACTTCCCCATGAGAGTGAAACAGCCTGGCCAGGCGCTGACTAGCTGTCTTAGCCTGGGGTCATGTGGCAGCATGACCCTCCTCTACCATATAATGTTCCCCACACCGAGTGCTTCACCAGCACATGCAAACTCTTGGGCTTGGCATTTGGACATGACTTCTGTTGTCTGCTTGAGGTTTGTGACACTTGAAAGTCCCAGGCGGCTCTGATAGCAGCAAGTCTTTGAATTGCTTGTGCATGCATTAATGGAAATATCTATCAGTTATGACTGGAAAAAGTGCTGTGCTAAGTGGTAGAAGAGACAGCAAAAACATGCCCACATATTTTTAGTCACCCTGGGATTAATTCCCAGGCAGGTCTTTGTTTACAGTGCTATATTTACATGGAGCAGCCATATGGAATAGGGATATTCCTCCTGACAGCTGCTCTGCTTTCCTCAAAGCAACAGAGGGAGGGACTGCTTCAAAATAACACCTGCCACATTTCTGTCTCCCTCCAAACACCATCACAAGTGCAAAGGAGACAGCTACCCCAGTGCTTTTCACAGCTCACAGGGCTTGGCTGGGGGCACGTGTTGCCATCTCCTGCCAGGAATGCCCCAGGCATGGACCTCAGCTCCCATCCCTGGGGAGGCACGGTCAAGATCTCGGCCCATCACTCACCTCTCAGTACTATGAGGCTGACGAACAGCATGTAAACAATGCACATGTTTGTTCCCCCATTCATCTGAGGGAAGCCATTTGTTTTAAGGTGTCTTCATTGGCCTGCCCATCCTCTCTGCTACGCTCATTTAGCACATTGTCATTTCCTAGGGCAAAAGACAAAAATAAAATAAGTGTATCAGTGATAACCGTGACATCTTCTGAAACTGCTGGTCTGCATCTTACATATCTGAATTTTTAAAAACAGCTGCTATTTGCTCCTACCCCAACTCCAGTTGAGCTCTGATCTCTGAGCCCCGTCTGATCTCATTTGCAGGCTTGGTGTGCAGGAAGGGTTTCTTTCATTCTTTCCTGACCACACATACAAGGTCAGATACTCTTCTAGCCATCTCAGTTCTAGAGAGGCGAAACTACTCGGGGCCAGACTTTTGGAAGAACCCTCATCAATATTTTAATCCTATACTGAGGAGTCCAGCTCTTCAAGAGTGTCTGGCACCCGCAGCTTCTCTTAAGGTGGTGGAAAAGAACCAACCACCATGCCAGCAACTTTTACAAGACCTTTGCTAAAATATTGTCATTCATACCTGTGCAGTGACTGCCTGGGTGGCTCATCATGGGTATCATGGTAATTGCTGAGGAACAGATGAGCATAACATGTGCCATGTGGATACTGAGTTTTCCCATTGCATTTTTCTGTGCAGGATTGAGGTGCTGTTAGTAAGCAAGGGTGAGGGCAGTTGGGCAGCTCTGGATTCTTCTCATTAAAGCAAGTCGAGAAGCAAAGCCTTGCTCTAGCCTGTCCCTTTGTCATGGCGCCAGGAGAGCAAGCAGACTGGACTGCCTTGTTCCTGCAGAGAAACCCATGAAGCAGCACAATGAGATAAGTGCATGCAATTGCTTAAAAGGTTGCAGGTAGTCCAGAAAGGTGGCTAATTCCCTTCTGCTGTTGTCACCCTGCCTTTACTTCATGCTGGGGATACAATGCAGAGATGTATTACCCGCAATCACAGGCCATATCACACACTTTTTGAAAAAGCTTCCTCACAAAGGAATTTTCCCCCTACTTTACCAATAGGAACATTGCAAGCCCAGTCTTCATTCTTATTCTAAAAAGCCTGACATCTGACCCTGTTGAAAATTTAACAGGTTTTTTTTCCAAGTTACGCTGAACTGCATAATAGAGGGGACATTGTCAAAAGTTGCCATAGAAATGGGGAAAGAAAGCAAAAATGATTACAAAGAAAGAGGACAGATGCCAGCAGGGGCCCAAGAGGTCGTAAAACCCTGTCCCCTATTCTGCTGAGTAGGATGAAGTGACCTTAGCCCTCAGAGGATTCAGGCAACTTAGAGAAATGCAGAACAAACATCTGAAAATCCCTAAAATGCAAGAAGTGAGTTTGCCTCTTCAGCAAACAGATCAACTCTGCAAATATTCCCAGATTCAGCTGCCTCGAGTTAGGCTTCCCAGTCCACAATGGGGTTCCCTCAAGTAACATTTGCCCTGATTTACCTGCCTGAACCACAGCCACTTCCCTTGGTTTAAATGGGCTTCAGAGGTATTTTTCGTGTCCAGATGAGCAGACCAAACTTCTGTGAGCTGGCTACACATGGGGGTTAGAGAGACCCTTTGCTAGTCAGCCAGGCCTATCTTTATGTTGACCATAAAGTTTCTGAAATGGTTCCTCCCCAGGCAATTGCTACAGGCTAAATATTTAACATAGGAAATGATTTCTAAGCTGTTCTGCAGACTTTGCAGATGATTCAAGTGATTCCAGCATGGATTCACAAAACTCCTTGGCACTGGGATCTTCACCTTGCTTCAAGTCACCAAATCTGCAGGACGAAGTTCTCGCTTCCTTTTTGTGCTGTGCTGGGACCATTGCAGCCCACCAGCCTGTATGCACCTTTCTTTAAAACTCCCAAGAATTGTCTTAGTCTCCCAGAGACACGAAGGTAAAGAAGGCATTTTCTGGGAGTAAATACGGCCTATAGGCAGGTCTTTGACTGTTGGATCATTTGGGTTGTGGAAAAAGGAGTGGGGAAGGCTTATTGCAAAAGGAGGAGCAATCTACAGAAGCTCTGAGTTTCATCATGGCATTTCCTTAACATCTGTGGAGGTGACTTAGCACATCAGCGGGACTTCTTAAGGTCATGTTTTCAGTGTCAGGTTATAAAAGAGAAGCACTCTGTCAAACCAATGGCAACAGACACTAGAGATGGAGTCGGGAGAAGTGGGCCTTTTGTGTGCAGAAACATCTGGGTCTACACTTAAGCCAGCATGGGGATGAGGTGGAGGAGGACTAACCTGCTGAACCACAGTGGGTCCTAAAAGGGGGAATACCAGCAGAAAATGTGAAACAACAATGTGATTAGCTAGACTGGCCCGTTAGCTACTGCAGGGACAGGCCAACCAGCTCAGATTTCAACATAACTATCCCGTACTGCCAAACGATGGATCAAAATAAATTTCCCCTCACTAGGGATGAAAAAAAAAAAAAAAATAGGACCACCCTTAGCACTTTCCACTTCCACTGCCATTAAGAGCAAATAAGCATATAGCATAGCAGCATTAGGTGCCTGGCTTTCAGGTAAGCCACAGAAAGGAGTAAGGGTTCAGCCGTCACTTGTATATGCTTCTTACCGCCATTTCTAGGTTTCTTGCCATTCTCCATTTGTTAGATTTTGTGCACTACCACATTTCACAAACAAGTATTAAGCTATTCCAAATCTAATTTGAAAATTAAAGCAAAGTAAAATGATGCTAAGAAATCGTAAGTACTTTTTCTCCCAAATGTATTTGCCACAAGCAGATTTTACTGACTTAAGTACTGTACGCATGAATTCCAGCTATGCGATTTAATGAATGCCCCACAGACTGGTTTCAGTTTGCTTGTTTTTCTCCTAAAGGACTGTGCTGCCACTGCCTTCAGTTGAAGAGGATTTCAGCAATTCCAGTGCAGAGCTAAATCTAAAGCTGTTTTTTGCTGATAGCAGAAGATCTGTAGTCCTCCTTGTGCTCACCTGCAACTTCAGATGGATGTTACATGCTCCTAGATAAGTACCAAGTAGAGCATTTTTTTATCAAAGAATGCTTTTGGGGGAAAAATGGTGATCTGGTAATACCACAGTATTTTTTGGAAAAAGAACCTTTCAGTTTACCTCCACTTTTTTTCATGCCAGCAAGGGGCTAGGGAGGGAATGAGATACAGGATGATAATGATCTAGACATCTCAGGTTGGTATGTTGTATTTGGTTTGGGGGTTTTTCGTTGTTTTGGTTTTTTTTTTTTTAAATTTCTGTCATTCAATTCCAAGTGACTGTTCCTTCCCAAAAGTTCCTTTCCATCTTACTTTAAAATGTCTTAAAACCTCAGTCAAAACCCAAACAAATGAAAAAAAAACCCAACAGGAAAAGTTTGCTCTAAAGGATTTTAGTTGACTAAAACTTTGTATTTTGTGTTTATTTTGCATCAAAGAGAAACAGTTTTTCTTACTTTTTAATCCTGAGTAGCATGGAGTAGGTACATAGGGACTGATCATTCAATCTCTCTTCCAATGTGAGAGTTAAGGGAGCACCATATAGAACTAAAAGAAAACAGATTCAAAAAAACAAACCAAAGGAAATGGTTTTGGTTCAGGGATCCTCCAAGTCTCAGAGGATACAAGTATTTGGGGAAACTACGTATGTGTTATACTCTCCGCTATGCATTGACTTTTGGCTGCTATAAAATGGGGGATACTGGGTGAAGCAGATTACACAGAAGAGTTATTAGTCCAACCCATTATTGCCATTTTTATTCTCTGTTCTTTTTACACTAATATATATATTAGTGTATGCACAAGTTCATTGTATTGTATGCACATGTTCATTGTATGCACAAGTTTTGTGAAATGAAGCCCTCATTTCACTTGGTGCCTCCAGCAAGCTAGACAGAAATTTAATTTTAGTTTAAAATAGCTAATTGGTAACAGGTCCTTCTAGTTACTCTTCAGCATCTCTGCCTCTAGTACCAGCTGCTGTGTCTCCACTCTTTTCCAAGCAGAATTGGTAAAGCAACCCACAGGATCACAACTGAATTAGCAGGCTCTGTCAAAGGAATAGGAGATTCATTATCTCATTGGCAATTAGTTGTACATTTTTTCATCTCTCTTGTTTACTGTAAGGACAAGATGGGACATGTGACACACATCCATCTAAGCTAGACCCCTCACAATAAATGTCTAACGCTGCATGCAAAAGAAAGCTTAGGAACAAAACATCTTGTTTCAAGTCACTGAGAAATCCTACTAACAGACTGCTATCATGCCAGTTTGTTTAACCTGAATCAGACATCTCTCTCTTGTCTAAATGACTGAGATTTTCAGATACCAAAAATTGATGGGCAATCAAGAATAAAAATACAGAATCACAACGTTCAGTAGTACTTTCATAATCATACAGCAAGACTGAGCCTTAAAAGGCCAAAACCTGTCAGCAGAGAATGACAAACAACGCTGTCTGAATTTTCAGGGAAACGTAATGAGAATGAGAAAGATCTTGCCCTCAGGAGAGAGAGCACATGGGTGTTCAGCAAGAAGAGGATGAGCCAGTCTCAGTTGAGCAGAAAACATTTCGCTGCCTGCATTTGGCACTGGCACTTTGGTAACGTTTGACAGGTCATTTTCACCAGATTTCCTCAAATCAGTGTCAAACTAGTTTAATTTCTATTTTGTGAAGACACAAGCACAAGTGCACACAACTGTTTCCATGTGTTGCATTCAAGATACACTTACCAAAGATTTTTAAAAACATCTGTGGGAAACAGTGCTGAAAAGCAAAATTATCTGCTCAGGAAACAAATAGATTTAATTTTGGAGGGGAAGGCAAAAAGATGAATATCACCATCATCTGCACAAGTTTTCTGCTGTTCAGAGCAGATGCACGCCAAATTCTTTCCTCCCAAAGTTAAAATTCACAAAACCATACATCCCTGCCCTTAAACCTCAGCTCCAGACAGAGACCAAGAAATACCTAAATCCAGACAGCAGCAGTTGCTTATGTGTTATTGATTCCCAGTCCTACATTTGGTTTAAGCGCAGATCAGTTTAATCCAGGTGAGCAGAAAGGAAATACAAGAGGGAAAATTCTCAATATCTTGTTTAGCGAAAGATATTTTCTACCCGTCTTTGAGTAGGCAGCCCACAATCTTCTCCCGCAAGGGACTGAGGAATGCAGTCCCGCTGCTGTGCAGGGAGCCTCATGCTCTCAAATCTCTTAAGTGCTTTGGAAAAATCGCCTACAGAAACATTAAGCCTGTGCTTTTGAAACTGCTTCTTAAGAGATCTGAATGCTCACTCCCTATTAATTTTCATTTGTTTCAAAGCCCTGGAAAGCCAGAAAACCTAGTTCCCAAGGGATCCCGGGTGGGGACAACTTTGCGCAAACAACTGCCTCTGAAAGCAATTTGTCAGCTGCCACAGACCTGCAGGACATACCTGTGCTGCCATGACCAGCTTGGTTTTAGAGAGGCCTCAGATGCTACAGGAATGACAAAAGTTACCTCATATTGAATATTTCAGACTATCTCATCAATTAACTAAGGACTAGTGGGAGATAAGCCTTTTGGCATTTTACCTCCAGTTGTGGGCACTGAACTCTTGGGAAACCGATGCTGGAATACGTCGGAAATGGTTATGCCCAACACGGTGCTGCAGCATCCCCTCAGCTACATGTACAGCCAGCTTCACCTTCACACTGACACAACAGCTACGCCCTGCAATGTCACCCTTTGCAGCAGAGCCTGATGTAGCCCCTAACAAGCTGATTCCAGCCCTGGCAGCAGTACGGTTGCCCTGTTGTGGATGAACAAGCATCCACAGCCCCCAGCATGGGAGTTTGCCCCACACCGAGGCCCAAAGCCTTGCTGCAAAGCCATGTTAACGTGCAACCGTGCTCCCATATCCATCTGAGGGGCAGGGATTATTAAGGGTGGCCGCAGTCATGCTCTACCAAGAGGAAAAGGCCCATCCCGCTTATCCAAAAAGCAGAATGATGCAAGACAAAACTGTCTGCAATGCCTCGATGACGGGTTCAACACAATTTCCAGGATTAGAGACAGCCACTCTGCATTGCGCTGAATTATGTGGCAAGAGCAAGCGTGCTGCAGGGAGCCTTATAGCAACAATTACAGAAAATGCAGAACTTCATAAAAACAAGGTCAAGAATTTCGGTATCTGATAGCCCAACAGCAGTCAAATTGGAGAAGGTACTTTTTGGTGCTTTGATGTATGAAAAAAATAAACAAATGTTCAGTAGTTGTAATAGCTAACAAGCAAGGCTCAACCATCTAAACACTTGCCAAACTGTGAAATAAGTTACCCTTTAACCTTTGTCTCTATTTTGTACGCTTTATAGCTATAATTTGTAGCAGAGATGCAGTAGATGAAGCTGTACTAGTTGATACTTGAAACATAGTGTTATCACTAGATAAAATACATTTGAAAGGAGTCAATTAGAATTTTTAGAAACCATGCCCCAAAATTAAAGCTATCTAAACATCTTCTGTTACAGACCCCTCCAATTTGAGGAATTCTGTTGCCTAGGCAACCTGGTCGCAGTGTATCATGGACAGTTCAGACTGTGCTCACTGTTTTAAATAGAAATGCCATCCATTTAATGCACAGCTGATTTTTAGCAAAGGCTATATATGTGTAATGCATACCTTTGCATTAAGAAGACAATATGCCTGTGTAGTACTTGCAGAGGCTAATGTGAAGTGTAAATGTAAGGACGAGTGAACAAAAATGTAATGGCGCCGAAATAACAGTAAAGCCTGATTAGCTGGGTGGGATTGGCAGCTGCATAGAGAGCCCTGCATGTATGAAATGGTCCTGCTGATCTTATCACAGAGATGTAAGAAATAATCAAGGAGTGGTAGAGGGGGTGTATACAGCTATTTCGCATTGCTTCATTATATCCAATTAGAAACTGGCCAAGCAAGTGAATCAAATGACTTCACATTGCCACTTGAAGAGCTACTGGCTAAAGACAGAACCATGCAGGTGTGTGAAAAGATTCCTTCATTAAAAAGCACTCCTCCAATTCCAGACCTTATGTTTTCTTCAGGAGCTGGAAGTGCTAGCATATGGTGTAGGGTTACACATTGCTGGATCCCTTGGCAAAGGCATCACTGGAAAACATCCTGGCAGTGGCCAAGCACAGAAAAACTAGGAGGTGTTCAGTGCAAGGCTCAGTGCCTTCTGTATAGGTGGGTATGGCAGGTAATGATTTCTGTGAAGATATTAAGATTTCCTGGGCAAAGCTGCCCAAAAGATGTAGAGCAGCTACACTCTCTTGCTACAGGATTATGGGAAGGTATACAACATTCAATTCTAGCTAAACATTTCAAATCTTGGCCCGAAACAAGAGGCACTCCTGGCTGATCCATAATAGCCTTGTCAGAAAGAGGAACAAAGCTCAACAAAAGATGTATATGATGCCTTCCTTGTATTGCTCAGTCATCTGGATGGTATATTTGGTGTTGCATTACCAGACAAAAAACCCCCACTCACTGCTTGGTTGCAGTCTTGTCATTGCTAAATATCAGCAAGTTCACCTTCTGAAGAAGTTGGAGCAGAAGGGACTACAAGGCCTCTGAGAAGAGGTTGGGCCGTAAGTAACCACAATGACTAGTGGGAATTGTGTTGATGGCACTACCTACGTTGAAAAAATGGGCACTGGAACAGTCAAGCTGACAAGGGAGAATCATCTTTTGTGTGAGTTTCTACTTATCAAAGTAGACACATGACCTTTACAAATGATTCACTTAGCCAAGCAATGCCAAGCTAAATGCTTCTCAGAAGGCATGTTTAGCCCTTTGAATCACTACCAAATCCTATGTATTGCCTTTGCAAGCGGAGGCTTTCCACATGAAGACAGGAAGAAATGGATAGTACTGAGGCAGGAGAAAATCCTTAACCTAACTCTGCCTGCCATGGTTTTTAAATGGCAAACTCTGCTTTTGTACAGCCTAAGTTAGTTGTGGGAAGGCTTGTATATCTCGAAATATGTCAAGAGACTCAAGGCTGTTGTAGGCAGAATGAGGGAGAAACTTCAGAGATTGTACCCCTGTGTGAGCATCAGTTAAATGCAGTGTAAGACCTCACAAGAGTGGTGTCATTCCAGAAATACTTATATTATTTTCCATTTACTTTTATATGCTGTTATATGCCTGATACTTGGATAATGTACAGTAGTCATGCAAGTTTAAGCGGCCAGGCTTAGCTGCAAGCATCATTCCAGCAATTAAGCCATTTCCCCAAATCTATAAATTCTACTTCAGAGTTGTTTGGGTGACAGGGCACCATCGATTCTCCCTTCTACAGAAAGCTTGCAAAGCAAATCAATAGGACTGTACATTTGGTGGTCCCTGACACCAAAAAAAAAAAAAAAAAAAAGATATCGCCTGCCATAAATACTACTGTGCTAAGATAAAAGTTTGCTTTGGAACAAGATTATATGTTAAGACACTGAATTAATTGAACTGATTTATTACCACTTGAAAAAGGTAGTAAATGATGTTGACCTCAGCTTTTGTGCCCACAAATACTATTATGTAATCATCTTATTTTCTTTCTTGTGATTTTTTTTATTTGTTTAAAAGCCTTATTTGCTAATAAAACTCATACATTTATAATTCTCCCATCCTGCACTGCAGGTAAGGAGAACAGACACAAGGAATATTGAGAAATTTAGTAGAGGTAAGTGACTAATTAGATTATGACACACATTGGTTAAATAATTTATGATCCTCAGAGTACAGATAAGCAAACTGTTCATTTCAAATAAAGAAGATTCAACTTTCATTCCTCCTTTGATCTGAACTGAATCCTTCCACAGATTATTTATCAGTTGATTGAATCTTGTAGGGAGATGGGGGTTCTGACCTCTGCTTATTTATTCCATTTTGCTATTTAACTTCAGTTTGCTAGAAAAAACAAGGACAAGGCTGTGACAGTTCACAGAGATGCAATTTGTCTATTGAACTTAGCTTGGCATCTGTTAGACACACAAAGAAACAAAAGAAACTGCATAAATATTCATCAGCAAAGAAGTCAACCACAATGCTGGATTTGAAGCATTATATGTTATTTTTGTAATGATAATAGTGATTCATCAGCCCTAATGATATCTCAGTACATTGCCTGACTGATCTTTTACTCGTGCGAGTATAATTTATTTTTCCATTTTATGTCCTGCCTATCATTTGTTCCCAAAATATGGAAGTAAATTTACATAATAGAATTCTACTCGGTGGTACTGGACAGGTTGGAGGTTTTTCTTTCAGGTAACGACAGCAGTATCGTCTCTTTCTTCCCTTTGCATCTCATTTGAATAAAGCCTATAATGTGACAGGTGGAAGATGGCACCGCCTTACAACAGACTAATTGGGGGAGGAATTATGGTGTAGGCTTTAGGTAGCACGGACTCAGCTTTGAAACCTATCATCACCTCTTGAGAAAAATACTTTTTCAGCCTAGTTTCAAAAGCCAGCTTTATTTGTCAACTCTGTTTATCCTTATAAATGAATCTTTTAATGACTTGTTTTTCTGGATTGTAAATCTGCCAGAACACAGAGAAAAACTATCCCATCTTACAAAAGGCACAGTTCAGCTTAATGCCTTATTACTACAGCTATGCCAGCTGGGATTTTTAACACATTGAAGAAAGTTACACTTTTAAAAGCACAATAGGGTCCTCTGCCCAACTGACTTTCGGCAGGTACCTGAATCACTCAGGGTCTTTTGCGTGTATGCCTGAAACCCCCTGAAAGCTGATGGAAGAAGGATATCTAATTCTTTTAGACACAAGGAAATTTCCTACCTGGGCACATAAACCCACAAATATTCTACAATGCATAGCAAAAAAGCCTACAATCATCTGGCTTCCATTTAAAATGTGAACTGAGGGTTTGCTTGATTTGTTGGAAGGTGGCAAAGGGAGGAACACAGAAATGCTTTGCTGTAGCTTCCCTCTAGTCAAAACATTGCAAAAAGGCTGGGACAGATTTTATTCAAAAGAAAGGTGCCCTTCCTTCTACTTCCAAAAGGAAGTGGAGATATTGCTTGAAACCACTGAATATGCAAGAAAAGTCTCCTCAAGACAAGCTGCAAGGGGTGAGTGAAAATGACAACTGGAGCACTGAAAGGTCTGTAAAGAGCTGAGCTACAGCTACGGTCTCACCCTGCCAGGCTTGGCAAACCTCTGGCAACCCCGGTCCTGGGAGCAGATAATGGGTCTGCCTGACTCAGGGCTGGCCTTTTACAATTCCCCTCCTTTTAGGATTGAATTGCGCTCACTGTGAGGACAGTCAAGCACAGGAACAAGGGCTCAGAGGGGCTGTGGGATCTCAGACCTCAGGGGTTTTCAAGTCCTGACTGGACAAAGCCCCGAGCAAACCTGCCTGGCCTTGCTTTGAGCAGGAGCTCGACCTCTCCATCCAGCCTCACGCTCTCTAAAGGATCACAGCACACAAGTCAGCAACAGAGAAATCGAGTAAGTTTCTGCCATTGTGATTCAAATCTCCGGTATTTACAGTATGGGTTGAGTGATTTTGATATCACTGTAAGATACCACTTCTTCTTGCTGAAAAGCAAGGAGATTTTGATGAGCCGTGTTGGCAAGGTCTGTTCGTTTTACCCTCCGGTCTCTTGGGAGACGCTTTCCCTAGCAGTCTTCTGCCCAAATTTACTCCCTTAAAACCCATTGTTTACAGTCTCGTGGTTCATCCTCAAGGTACATCCAGCAACACTGGGGTAGCAGGGGTCCCTAGCAAACGCCATCCTTGTGGCTCCTTTCACCTGCCCTTTGCTGAACTGACTGGTGCCAGCTACATTGCTTTGAACTGGATGGAGCATCTTGCATAATTAATACACATCCCTTTCCCTCTGCTTCTTTCAGAGAACATTTTTGTTTATCGCTTGCTTGGTTAGGAACTATGAAACGAAACAAAGTACGTCTGGAAGGGACCCCATGGGATCATCTCTTCCATTACACCTTCCCTAAGGCCCACAGAGTTAATAACGGAACAACAAGCTTGTAAACTCCAGCTGCCAAGCTTTGAAAGTTTGGCTTCTCCTAAAGAAGTACGTTGCTCTTGTCAACATGGGAGAGTCTGCATGTGCTTGCTGATCTGTGCAGAGATTAATTTTAAAGCTTACATTGTGCTCAGACAGCCCACTGCTACCATTATATGCATCAGTAAGTTTCATATTACGCAACTACCAGCACTTATGTTCGAAGAAAACACTTTTTACTCATGACAAAAGGTAGTTTCTATGCTCTCATTAAAAGACAAAAGCAATGAAAGATTGGTCCTTGTGCAGCAGCACCTTCTGCCTATTCTGTTAAAAAAAAATTTATTATATTGAGGAATGCATCGTTAATTTTCTGCATCTCTCATGTAACACAGCTGATTTCTAACGCATGTCTTCATTGGATTTGACTGCTCAGTGAGTTTTAGCTATTATCAAATATTCCTTTCACTGCACAGTTTCTCTGTAGGTCATTCCTCTGAAGACACATCCATACATGAAAACCGCTGTTGTCTTTTCTCTCTTCCTTGTTTCATTTTGTATTAATTTTCTGGTCATTCCCACCCCGGTAAAGCTGAATTTAGAGACATTATGTAACGAGGAGCTCAGATATCTGAGCGTGAACAGGATCTGTTCCCTCCCAAGAAGGTTATGTGTACTAAGTCCAGTCCCGGGAGAGTCAGAGCAGTCACAAAACTGTTCTAAACAGGAATGTGGACACCAAAGTCCTACAGGATATCAGCAGCTAAAGCAGCCCAACAAAGATGACAGGTAATCTACAATACCACAGAGACCCTCAGGTAGCTAATTCGGATACATCCATACAGGGTCACGCATCAGCTCTGAGACAGATTAGCAATGTAGCCTCAAGCTTTAGCCAGTACAGCCTGAAATGGGACTGGAGTAGATATGAGCTGTGTGGGCCCTGAGGAACGGTTGCCTGTTCCTTGTAGCTCACTGTGTCCCAGAACTTACAGAAGAAGTACTTGACACTGAGGTAGGCAAAGGCATAGTCATCATTTCAGCTAACTGGAGAGCACTGTCAGGGATTGAGGAGGCACTGGGCACAACAGCATTTCTGTACCCACAGTGCCAGCTGCAATGTCCTTTGGGACCTTTCCAGCCATATCTGCCTCAAAAAAGCTAAGTTTTCTTACAAGTAAAAGCAAGGGTGAGTTTTGCATGATTAGGAGTGAATTCCTTGTGAGGGGTCTGCAATAATGGGAACCTGGGAAATGCTCAGGGACCCCTGAAATCCTCCAGTTGCATTTTCTGCTCTTGCCTGTTCAGCTGCAGCAGCAGCAATGTATGGCACCAGCCTGTACGGAACAATGTTTACACACTGGTGTGAATGCACAGAGACCCCGCACTACCTACCTACGCACACACACTTCAAAGAGACAGCACAGAAAAGCTGGACCACAGATCAAAATTCTTTGACTTCAGCAGCAAAACCCACCAACTTGTAGCTCTCTCTGGGACAGCAAATACCCTCTATGTTGTGAACGTGGTGTGGAAGCTGCTTTCATGTCTGGTGTCTCCATTCAGGCAGCAGGGAAAGACTCAGGGTAGGCTGTTGACGTGGCTGATTGATCCTCTGTCCCTGTCACTTCCAGCACATATTGATAACTTCTTCCATGCTTTTTAAAGCGTGCAAAATTCTTGTGTGATCCCCCTCACTTGTTTTGAATTCTGGCGAAAACAGTGGCTTCTCTTTTTTGCTTATTACAAATAATGATGTTCTGCTGCCTCATAACATGCTGAAAACTTTTTACTATAAATGAAAGTTTGCTTTGAAAGCATCCATCCAAATAAAAATCTCAGCACTCAAAACACACTATACTATTCCACAATTTTAAATGACTAGTCTCAGGCCCCGATTTCTAGAGTAATTAAGAATCACTAGAAAAATTCTTGCAGGACTGTTCTACAAAAATAGAGCAGTAGGGGAAAGTATGGAGAAATATGCAGGGTACAAGAAGAAAACCACTGATAATACGGTATATACTGTATCTGCTTTATACATAAAGGCAACGTTAGCTTTCACTGCAAATGAAGGGCATTCCTACTTTACTAGTGAATGCCAGCCTCCCATCTTTTCCTTTTTCCCATCAGATTATAATGAAAAATTATCCTTTATGGGTATGTATCCTCAACCCTAGCCTAGCGTGTAAGCAAGACTAAGATCTAGATTTAATAACGGAGCTGTACTATGCCAAGATGTGATCAGGATCAGCAGACATTCTCTACAGAAACCTTCCTCAAACAAGAAGTCATGATTTCCAGCCAGTAAAATCTTTCACACAAGTATAACTTGAAGAGTATATAGCAGTGACACAAAGGATACACAGAAATAGCCCGAGTAGCAAAATCCCTGTCATTTCCATGGAAATGTTGGCAATTGATCAGAAAAATCCTGCATTTTACTGAACCTTATCTGCTCATTTGTAGGGGCTGATAAGTATGATTTTAGCAGGTTAGTCATTCTGCATTGGAAGGGCTGTTGAGAGCATTTCATTGCCAGAGCTGTCTACTTCTGTGTCTGTGTATATTTTGAGCCACATGCCTCCTTTCACAGAGGTGGATTTTATGAGTTCAAACAATATTTTTTTTAAAATCCTCATTTCAAAAATAGTTAAAATTTTAAATGATAAACAAAGAAAAGTTACAGAGAGACCACTGTTATATTTGCAATAAGTTTCATTCATGGATACTTAGACTACAGGTCCAAGCACGTGGTAGAGAAGGATTGAGGAAAAATAACTTTTACCAGTATTCACTGTCAGCACACTACCAGCGTTGAAAGCAATGAGGAAGCAATGGAAAGCCTCATAGACTACAAAGCAAAGATCAACATTTTGATGAAACAGTTAATGCACACTCCTTTCACAGATTCCATACATAAGATGTAGATCGAGAGCTACTCTGTGATCTTGCAAAGAAAACTTATACTGCTCTATCTGGAAGCAAAGATTTATTTTGATGCCAATAGTGGAAGTTGTTGTAAGAGTTCCTAGCTGACTGCGATGTAAGAAAACAGCATTTTCTTTGTGCTTTGCTACAGCTGAAGTAACTGCATGTTGTGTACACAGACTTCATTTTACTTACATGAACAGGGTGCATACAGCATTGTCTCCCTTCCTTTCTTACCCCACTTCCCACATTACACGGTGATGTAAATTCAGTCACACCCTTGATCACTGTGGATGGAATACTGCAAACACAGAGGTGTGAGACAACATAAAATGAAACTGTGAGTGATACAGTAATAAATGAAAGACAGAGCATTGCAGAGGCACAATTTCTCAGGAAAGAGATTAAAAGAGGAATAGAAGCCGCCTTCCCTTGCAGTCTTCCATGGCAAGAATACTTAAATAGTCAGTTGGTTGTGAACAATGTTGTGATTTGGTAGTGCAAGACCTAATGAAAAAGGAGGCTGAACACAAGCAATGTGGATAGTGAAGAAACATTGAGCAAGTTAGAGAGTCCCCCTTGTCTTGTGACCCGTCAGTGAAATTGTGAACAAGAACCTGCTCAGCCCTGCTGTTAAGTACATTATTTTGTTACTCTGTGTTGTTTCAACCTAGGGAAACTTGATGCTGTGTTAGCAGCATGACTTTCAGGACTGTAACAGCCTTGCCCCAGTTAGATCATAAAGGCAAGTTTTTTCAGAAGTAGCAAAATCTAATTTCCAGCAAAATTCAATAGGAATGTGGATCTAGTTCCTGTAAAATGCCTTGGGAAATTTCCCTTAGTGAAACTGCAATCCAGTCCAATCCTTAGCAGCAACAACAAGTCCCATGCTCTTCAAGGTTTTTGATTTCTGAACAGTTTCTAAGGGCCTGAGCCAAAAGAGTGACAAGAATAATCTTCCCATTTATTTGACTGACATCTTCCTCCATCCCTGGGATCATCTCCCAGAGGACCATCTAGAACAAACACAGCATTTGGCCGCTCTATCAAATACAGAAACCTCTAGTTAGATGACAAATTCCATCTGGATCTCATAGTGACCTCTGAGACTTATGTGCAGTGCTCAGCACTTTAAAAAAAAAAAAAATCTAGCCACTGTGCAGAGAACAAATAAGGATTTATAAGCTTTGATGAGCAAGGGGAGTAGGGAATTATCTAGGCATTAGCTGGAATGTGTAGAAACATTTGCAATGTACAATATGCCAGAATCATCTACAGGGATGAGATCCTGCAAAATGTTTAAACCGTTGGATCTAAATCACTTAGATGGCTCTGAAACAAGTGTCACCCATCATACATAAATAACAATTGGAAGCTCCACGGAGTCAGTGTAAAGAGGTAGCCATAATGTGTTCTCAGATTAAACATAATGTGTTGACTCAAAGCAGAGGGTCACTCACTGCACAGTAATTAACCTAGGAGGTTATCAGCAGTGATTTGTTCTGATACCCTATAATGCAGAATTGCCTGCTGCTCCACAGAACAGTACTGAAGCATCCGTTATCCACTATCAAACAGGCTTAACACCAGCCAAAAAATCCCAAAGTTATTTTCCACAGCAGGGGACAAACTGATCCCATGCATTTTATTTTCCTGAGGAATTAGGTTTAAAAGAATATTACCAGCACTGGACAAGAAAATGAACTATCAGGCAGAAAGGTAGTTGTAACTGGACTGAACAAGAAATTATTACACTGACTGGAAGACAGAACAGGACTGGCCAACTGGAAACAAAGAGAAGAGTGAATGGTACTTGGATAAATACCTCAACCTTGCTGTTCACTCTTCAATAGTTATTCTGCATGACCATCTGGAAATTCTTCTGTGGTAATTCCTTTTTAACAGTTCTATAATCACATCTTAATTTGTCATTTCTTAGAAGGATTAAAAGAAATGTTTTGCTTCTGCCAGCCCCATCTGTGCCCGTGTACATGCAGACCACATATAGGCAAGGCACACGCAAAGGCTGGGGATGGTCACACCAGGCTGCCAAAGCCAGTACTGTCTGAGGGGAACTCTCCTTGAGAGTCTGCTTGCTACACCTACAATCTCTTACCAGACTGTTTCCATATCAGCAGTGTTTTATCTTTAAGAAAACAGCCCTCACAACATCAGAGAATCCCAAGGCTTGGAGACACCCCAGAGATCATCCAGCCCTCAGGCAGGACAAGTCCTTTCTGTTATCCTGAGGGTGTCTGTCCTCAAGAACAGGTTTGAGATATCTTGGTGGAGATCTCCAGTCTTCTCCAAGAGCTATAGCTTTACCAGTAGAAAGTTCTCCTAATCCATAGCTTGATTTTTTTTTTCCTCTGCAATTGGAGTCCCATTACTTTCTTGTATCCGCCATGAACATTGATAGCAGATTTCTTGCCTTCCTCACTGCAGCAGCCTTTTATTTATTTGGAGAGATGTCCTCCATCATGTTCTCTCCTTTAGACTAAGTAATCCAATTTGTCCTCTCCTCCAAACTAAATAAACCCTTTCCTCACAGTAAAAAAAAAAAAAACAAAAAACCCAAAACCAAATGTTTTGCTTTTAAGTATCTCAGTTGAAAAAAAAAAATGACATGAGGAGCTATTTTAAACTGAAAGTTCAGATGTTTCAGCTAACAAAATGTTGAAATTCAGTGCCTCAGATAAAATTTCAGATATTTTAATGCATGAAAACAACTAAAAGGATGTGCCCACAAAACATCCTGGTATTGACAGATCTATAGCATTTTTCACAAAGAAGTTTGCTATGAAAGCTTCTCTCAGCTCTGTCGCTTACTGCTTTGACCCAAACTGAACAAAGCTCTTAAGAATGTGCTTAACTTCAGGAATATGAGCAGGCCCACCACAAACAAATTCCAACTTAGCAATAAAGTGTTTTCTTAAAATCCTTTCTCCAGGAAGCCAATGCTTGCAGTTATAAATGATCCTACTGTGGAAGCCTCCACACCTTAGAACTAAGTGTGTCCATCATTTGAGGGACTATTTCCTTAAAAATATATATTTAAGCACCCCCAGTCAGCATGCCTCCATGGAGAAGTATGGTCCAGCACACCAGCAAGAGGGAATGGAAGAGACATGGCTTACTTTGAACTGTGTGTGGAGCTGATGTTAATACAAACACAAGCTGGAAAGGGCACAGGGATATCTTGCATGACCCAGTCCAGTGATGACAGCTGTGCTGAATTACTCAAGATATCATCTGAAACTTGATAGAAACATTAACCTAGGTTCATGACACTTATTCTGGGAGGGCCTTCATGGTCAACAGAGACAGGCATCTCCAAATGGGAATGAAGCTGTAGGTGGGCAGCTGGAAGTACCATTCGCTTTCCTGGGCCAACTAGACTTCTAACTCTAGGCATCTGGAAAATAGCAGGATGAATCTAGGAGTGTCTATATCTTTTGGGATTTCTTTTTGTCCCAAGTGATACTCAGAAAAGGACTGCTGCAGCAGATTTCCTTCTATACTAGAAAGAAGCAAAGTGTACGTGCGAAGTGTAATGACTTGCACACGGGAGGGTTAGCATTATACCAAACATGTACGTTACCCATTGACTTTAGGGGCTAGTCAGCAAGAGAACACCAGTATTTCTCAAAGGGGGGGCAGGGTCACGTGGGTATTATACCACTCTCCCCTCCAATTACTTAACTAGACTGCAGTTACAGTATGTGAAATGGATGGATTATAATGGACTTTCTTTCCACTGCTGCAAAGTCCTGGTGCATGCAGTCCTCCACTTCATAACAACAGGCACTGGCAATTATGTACATCAGATTTCTGTTAGAAATGTCATACATATATCTTCTGTCCCAGTGTTTCCCTAATTTATCTGGTGCTAACTTTGCTGCTTTCATAGTTCATTCCTAACCACTCTAATTAAACCTATTGATTGCTTCAGAAGAAGGATGTGTAGGGAATGGGAGTGCTTTTTACCTTACTTCTATCTCCCAACTCTGAACAGCTGCTCCGCAGAAATAAACTTACCCTTTTAATTACTTGCATAAAATTTAGGTCAGGTATGGCCTAGAGATGTTAGTTAACTGTGTAACAGCGGATGCTTTTGGGAATCTGTATTCATGGGATCCCACGGTCGAGTGGGACATGCCAGTAGGCTGTACGGAAGGAGCTAGCCTGCAGTTCAGCGCACATAGATTTGCCAGAAGCTGCAGAACCTACACAGGGATTTGGAAGTTCTCTGAGGATCAGCTTAGACCAAGACATACGTTGTCACAGGTAGACAGGAGGACCAGATGCATGTACAAAGTATATTTTCTGGTCTCTTCTCCCCTTCCTTCTACCTTCTCAGGAAGTTCTGCTGAGCAATTTTCCACACGCATCACCATAAGCATTGTCTCCTTGCATCTTCCTCCCAGCCAAAGTCCCATTCCACCTGGGGACACATCCAGAGCCACTCTGCCACCTGCATCATGGCTGCACCTCAGCTTTGCTCCCCCACCCAGCTGCCAGCACCCTCCCAAAACATGGGTCAGAGCAGGTAGGCTGTCCTGGCATGGCAGAGCTGGGCCATGGAGTTGGACAGCATGCGGGGGGCCAGCACAGCCCCCAGTTCCTAATTGTACATTACTAAAATACATGATTAGTACTTCGCTAGGGAAATCATTACAAGTGGGGAAAAAGAGTAGCCAAAGATGGGAAGTAGGGAGAAGAAAAACCTTTCACTTGGAAATGTAAAGTCCAAAGCAGAAATAATGTATTTCAATGATCATATATCCCAGTTTAAAGCTAATGTATCCTCCTTGAAAAAGTTGCGACTTAACGCTGAGCAATATTATTTCATATTCTTTGACATAACAGAATACATATATTTATGTATGGCTGTAAAACTGTATTATTTTTAAAAGTTATTCCATTGAAGTGGTTGACCTTTTTATGTTTCATGGGTACATTTCTTATACAGTAATAGAAAAACTGACTGTAAACCATTTTATGTTAAAGTACCTGCTCATTTAAATATTATAACCTGAATGAATAAATAGAGACCACTGTGCAATATTTGAGGTTGCAGAGATAACGAAACGGTCCATAAAAAAAATAAAGAATCTGAACCTTCTACTTAAAATTCCCCTGTTATTTGTTTGCACTTAAATTTGATTTTCTTGTTTTTAATTTTATACTCCTGGGTTTTAAAATGTTCAGCAATTATCTGATTTGTAGCTACAACTGCAGCATGTTTACTTGTAAAATGTCTTTCAAATTAAGATCATTATTCGTCCTTTTAGATTTTCCCTTAACTTCGCAACTGAACATTTGCAGCTCAACAAGAAGAGGCAGTATTTTTTACATTCCAAATGGCTCTAATGCCAAAGCATTTTGCTGATTTAACGGCTGGTTTTGCAGGATAGAAAAATACTAATAATTCTCAGCAAGCAGAAAATCAACAGCTATCATTTTTCAAATGGGATTTCTATAGCTCTGTCAAGTGTCCCATGTTGTACAAAGGGAAGGCAATTCAATCCAGTGTTTGATTTTTCCTCCAGAGAGAAGAGCTTGATACACCTTTTTCTGGAACCCAAAATGCCAGACAATGCAGAGCCTTAAGGTGGTTGAGAGCCTTAAACACAAGTTTTAAGTGTCAGGAGTGCCTGAATCACTTGGGCCCAAATATTCAATAATATATTCAACGCTTAAGAGCTACTGCCACCTTTAGATGCCTGCCATCAATGTCTCAGCTATATCCGTGCTCATATTTCTAGCACTGAAAACCATCTCAGAAGCCCTAAGCAGACCGAGCAGTTCACCCATGCTGTAATCCAGCAGATAACTTCACCTCTCAAAATACAAGTGCCTTGTCACAAATACAACCGGTGCACAGAGTGCACATCTCGGCAGTCTGGATGCTCGCTTGCACTGCATCAGGGCTGGGTGCCTAGCTTTCAGGTTATGCTGGCTTGAGCACAAACCGCCTAAGTTTACCCTTTTCCTTACACATGGGCTCTGACATCTGGGCTGGCTGTTTCCAAGTATCTTCTTTCCTTGCTCATGAGCAGAAAAACGGGCTTATGCCCAAAATTTCAGGACAGCCAATGCAGTGAAAATTCTTCGTGAAAGTAGATGAGTACATTTTCCTGGCTTGGCCAGTTGAGTGGGTTCCTGACCTGCATCCTTCCCTCTTTATTTCCTCCCTGTATGGGTTTGGCAGTTGCTTGAACAACCGCTTTGGGAAGAGGATCCCATTTACAGGCTCCCTGATGTCCGCACTGCGGTTGGGGTGCTGTGCACACACCTAATGGCACCAGTCATGGGTCAGCCACTTTGGGTGCGAGAGCAGCACGGCTGTCAGATACGTGTCTGCTAGGAGTCCCAGGCTGCCAGCTGCAAAGCCTTTTTACAAGTGTGGTTTCTTTGCTATTTGCACCGTGGCAGCGAGCTGACAGCTAGCTTGGGTGTACCTGCACATGCTGCTGTTGCACCTCTGGATGGCAGTGTACACATTGGCGCAGGGAGAGGGATACGGCACCAGCACAGCGCACATCTGAACCGCACCTGTAAGCACTAAAGTGCAAGCTCTTGAGCATGAGCTAGCTGTGAGCACATCTGCATGCACAGAGGACATTTTGTAATCCACAGTAAAAAGCAACGGTTAGGTAAAATAATTTAAACACAAATTCCCAGAACCTTAATTTTTTACTCAAGCTTACTTCTGGGTGCTCAGGATGCGACTGACATTCATTGCACACAGCAGCCGCCGTGGCTACTCCGAAAGCAGCGTGGGGCAAGGGATGCAGCCGTGCATGTTACCAGCATTTCAATGTGGCTGGAGCCCTCACACCAGAGCTGAAAGGGATCGTGCAGACAGTTTTCAATACCTGAATAACCGCTCCATTGAACCCCTCCTGTGACTGGTTAATTCCCAGGGGAAGCTGCAAAGTTTCAGTAAGCTCAATACTGTAATAGTTTTGATTTAGAGAAAGATAATTGGGAATCCTTCCTGCCTTTTTCTGAAGCAAAACTAATTTGGAAAGGGGATTGCTGTTGAAGAACAGTGGAAACGCGCAGCCAAATCTCAGCCTATGGCTGCATCCCCCGGTGACCTGCACTGCTACGGTGTTAGCACAGACCTGCAAGCTCAGCTTACCCGACCAGGTAAAATGAGGGACGGTCTGCTCTACCTCATGGCTGTGTTGCACCTGCTGCTGCGATCTGGAAAGCGGTCAGGACTGATGAACATTACCCACACTCCTTTTTCAGTTCCCATGGGTAGCTACGGGGTGTTTTTTTTATTTTCCTGACACCCTTATCAGGTATTCTGTAGCCCTGATGTTTTTTTTCTAAACCAACTGCATCCGTGACTCTTGGAAGTTTTTAAAAGGTCAAAGACAAGGCAGTGAACTCCCTGGAGATTGACAGCGGGTGTCCTCACACAACATTTAAATACAATGACTCTTCAGAGGGAACAAGAGTGATGGCCTGAAGAGCAACATATGGGAGACCACACTCTGTGTTGGATTTTCTGTGCTTCGCAGGACAGCCAGAGAGGCCAGGAAAGCTCCCATACACCAAACGAAGACACACACGGTGGAGAGGAATGAGGAGGCACAGGCAAAGACAAGATGGTACCAAGCACTGCAATTGAGGGCAAGAAACCTGAGGTGTCAGAAGGATCTCTTTGATTTAGCACCTTGGGAAATACAGGCTGGTGTCAGTTTAGGCACAAAAGGAAGAAGAAAGCTTATTCGGGGAAAATGCTGTACATTTATTTACACCTGCAGAAAATCTATGAGCAGACTCCACACTAACTTGCCCAGAAGGCCTCCTATAACCGTGGGACACCTCACCAGCCAGCTGCCTTCAGCCTGGCTCCCATATATTTGTCTTACCTATTCTAGAAAAAAAAGCAGCGAGATGCTCGGTGCAATCAGACATACACTGAAAAAAAAACTCCTCTGCTTTTAAATAGTGTTCCTAGTGTAGATTGATGAAATGTTATGTACCCCCCCCACCACACCACCTTCTGACATCCATCCATTGGCTTGACAAAGCAGGTAGTCACACACAATCCACATGAATGCACCCGTGGCCAGGTTGCCTTGGAAACCTTCACTGCTACCTAATATTGTTATAATTGTCAAGAAAATATAGGTTTTCTCCAATGATTCACAGCATGCTTCCATTTTACATAAATGCAAGCTTTCCATCTGCAGTTTTCTGAAGGTTTGCTTTGCTTTCTCCACAGGAATTTTAGAGACATTTTCTCCCCAGAAAAATTAAACTGTTGTTTAAATGTTAGAAAAACTGTTGTATCAGTACAGGGGGCTGTACTACAATTCCAGCTTCCCTGTGTCTGTTGAAAGGGAATTCTAACATTCAGGAAACATTCTAACATTCAGGAAAAGGAGCCCTGCAGTCCTCTCAACTGCACATTCTGTGCACAGCTCTGAGGCTATAATTCAACTCCAACAGAACAGGTCAGCCCACATGCCCCCATACGACCTTGCTCAGGCTGCACGCTCTCCACAACACCGTCTACCTCTCAGTGATGTGTCCAGCACAACTAATAGAAACCCTGAGCAGCTTTTACTGTATGAACATATCCAGTGTGTACTAGGACTGTTATGGGATGTACTCACCCAACACGTAGTCTCAAGGGAGCCTCTGGAGAAGACCCTTAGATGCTCACCTAAAGGAATTCTACATAAAAGCTACAGGTGTATCCACATTGCATGTACTTGCCAGAAAGAGGTAAACGAACTCTTGGTACTGTGGTGCAGATAGATCCTAAATCCTGTGCTCCTTCGGAGAGCGGCAGCCTGCAGCTATTTCTCCAGCCCAAGGCCCAGCTTGTGGTGGATGGAAACTGCAAATTCTAGTTGCCTGATGAGCAGTTTTGCCTAGAAAAGAGGCAGGCAAAAATCAGACACACTGGAGCACTGCATGTCAGTGGGTTTGAAAAGAAATATTTGGAGGTGGCACTTGAAAAGGGCACAACCTAAAGCAGTAACCCCCAAATGAGCAACCTGAAACACTTGGTGGTGATTGAACAGAATGCCTTAAGTCAAGCTGAAATGAAATTTTGCTTGGAAAAGAAAAAAGTGAACCATTTCCAGTTAGCCCAGACTGAATGCTGTGCCTCTCCAAAATAACTGCCATACCTGATTTCACCATGCTGTAATCCTGCAAGTTTGAAGCCCCACAGCCCCTTAAAAAGCTCCCCCAAAGGCAGCACGGCTATCCGCAAGCAAGTCCTGGGGTTGATGTAGGCTCTTCTTGCACTGCAGCTAGGCTGGCTGACGAAGTGCCCAGAGCACCCTTTCCTGGGGCTGCTGCCCAAGCAGCGGCTGCCACTGCGGAGCCAGCAGAGCTGGGAGGCTCCTCACCCTGTCATTCTGCTTTTGAAAAAATAGTGAACCCAAATTTAGCTGATACCAAGCTGCATAAAGAGACAGAAGGTTTAGTAAAGCTAAAGCAACGTAAGCCTATGACATATGACTTTAGATTGCCAAGTTAAAACTGCAGTAAATCCACTGTGGCGAGACAAGAAACTATGGCTTCTCCATGTATTTGGGGGGAAAAGATACCAGAGTTTCTTTTCTGTGCCTAATACAGCTGTTCTGTATTTTTGTTTACAACCTCAAGCAAACCTCTTGAAACTGAGATGATGTTTTTTAAATGTAAAAGCATTGACTTGTATTTTAGCAAAAGAAAAAAGTTCAAAACAATTCATTTCAACATTTTTAAAATTACATCTGCATGGTTTTTTTGAAGATGTGCTTTTAGCAAAAATGTATGCTTCAGTCTAATGCAATTAAGTGTCTCAATGCAAGGCTGGCATTTTTTTCCCATCTATCTGCATCAAGTTGGTAAATTTTAGGAGATGCAGTGGTTACTTTAACTTTATCCAAATGAGCTGCAGACCTGTGTTTCCAAAAAGAACCCAAAGCCTAATTTTTAAATGCTCAGCATGCACATTTAGAGTTGTATTTTTCAAGAGATCTCAGGGCTTTTGAGTGGAGGGGGCAATATAGATGCTAGGTTTTGAAAAGACGTAACAGCTCTGAGTGAGATATTCAGGTTCCATCATTTCCACTCTTCAAAACACACAGGTATTTGACTTCCAGATCAGCATTGGTGAATTTGGTACATCTGCCTTGAAAACCTTGGTTTTCATCAAGCAGAGCTGCTGTAGAAGAAAATCAGCTAAACTAGTGGATCTGTGTTTGAGATCACAAGAAATTTAGCAAGATAGATAGATGATAAAATGAACAAAGTAAAGTCTAATAACTCACTAGGTGCCACTCAGTACTCATTCTCTGAATTCCACACTATTTATTAATGTGTCTACCTAACACTTCAAACCCAACATCAGGTATGTGCAATTCTTGCAAGTACAGCATGCCCATTCAGGTTAAACAAAAGCAGTCTAAATGCACCATCATGTAAAACCTGTACTATTCCTGGCAAAACACCTCTTTTGTTCACCCTGCTTTTAATTTTGATACATCTCCAAGGTTCCCAATTTTGCAAGCAGAAAAAACCAAAAAGATAAAATGCCAGCGGGGAGGGCTCTCAGAAGAAGCCCTGCTTGTGAGACTGGACATTAAACTTTACTGTGGAGAAACAGGGCACTGGCCCACATGTTTTAGTAATTTTTTTTAGGCAGAAGGACTCCTAAATCAAACTCTTCTTTAACACAGACCAGCCGAAGTTAAACTAAAACCTAATGCTCCAACCCTAAACAGGCATTTCCTAAAAGCATCTGATCCAAGGGGAGAGTCACATTGCACTTCAAAGTATCTTGCAACAGATCTTATATCTGCCATTTTTAACACTAGAGCAACATGATTCTGTTCACATGGAAGGCTTCTAGATCTGCTGTTTATGAATTGTACAAAATTTGTTGGAAACTTCTTGTGCTGTGGAAACTCAGATGGTTTTACAGTAATCTCAGACACTATTCTTACATTCTTACTAATTTGAAGTGCTGATGATCTGGCCTTGTAAAACCTGAAAGAAATTATGAGAGTTGGGACATATTTTCTCCTGCTGAAAATGTCAATGCTTGATTTATCAGTGAATTTATCTCATACTGCTATGACTTTTCTTGGGGCTGCTGCATTGTTTTTTAGGGGCAAGGGATTTTTTTGCCTTCAGCCCTCACTCTGTGCTCATGCTTTTTACCTTTCTGATCAGAGCAAAATTCTGGGCAGATGATACGCAGCAGAGGGAAAACGTTCTGATGGACCAGCTGTTTCCTTAAATGGTATTGTTTTAGGAAATATGCCAGTTTAGACAGAAGAGAAACCATCTGACATGGAATAAAATATTGAGTGTTTTATTACTGCCTTTTTTGGGTCTCAATTTCCTATTTCATTCCCACTTTTGTATGACAGTCCATCATTTTGAGTCCTGCATCTCATAATATATACAACATATCTTTATTTATTGTTCTCCTTCAACCCACTAATCACATCAATGATTCCAATGTGGCTGTTTCACTATCCTCCATCTGAAGTTGCATTCAGCAAAAAAAACCAGCCAAACATCCACATTTCCAGTGAGATAGCATATGGGAAGCAGGGCCCTGCCCTGACCTGTTGTAAATAGCTGGAGAAATGTCCTATTACACTCACAAATACCATAACAGAGATTATAACTGCAAAAGTACGAAGATGTAATGCAAACCCTTTCCCCATTTTTGTAGTAAATGCCAGCAAACTGCTAACCTGGGCTGGCTGCGTGCCGCATTGATTTCAGCAGAAAAGCAGCGCTTGGCTGCAGGAGGCTCTGCAGGATGGGAAGCAGAAGAAGGTTTGAAACTCAGCAGATGGCACGGATGGGCACTGTGCCAGCGCAGGGGCACTACCTGGTGCACCTAACTGGTTCACTTGCTGCATTTGTTATCGAGCTGGGAAAGAGAGACATCTTTGTTTTATTATCCTTTCTCTTTCCCCTTTATGTGATTTTGCTTTTAGCCACCAGACAACAGCAGTGCTCTTCTCTGGAGTGTGAAAGATTCAGCAATAAAAGGAGCCCAGGAAAAAGAAAAAAAAAAAAAAAAAAAAAAAAAAAAGAAGGAGGAGGAATCTGTTGTTTTTCTGCAACAACTGGTCAGCTCAAACCTGCAACCTGTCGGCATCCTGTGATGGCTAATAGCTCTGTTTACTCACAGCCAGACCACAGTGGTGCTTTTGGACCGCAAACTGGGCTGGCTTCGTGTAAGTGTGTAAAGCAGCAGTATTTGTCATTGTCATGATTTTGTTGCTTTCCCCCACACTTGTAAGAGTTGATAACAAGCAACTCAGAGACAGCACAGCTGGCCTGTGAGATGTCTCTGCATGAGCAAAGGAATGGCTCTGTTCAGAGAGCAGGCACAAGTTATTCCTCTCAATCTATAAATAAGTACCATGGTAATGGAAAAATAGCATTTGCCCTTGCACTTTCTCCCTTTGTTTCGGCTCAGGGCTTTGCCTTCCCGTATGTTCCATGGGGCAGATCTGGAGTAAGTGCTCAGGACAGTATGGTTTGAATGGCAGAGAAGAGAGGTGGGGGTTTTTTCCATCTATACATTTGGGCCTTCCCAAGGTAGGGCTGAGCAGAGGGCTGGGCATTTATTCTACCGACGTGTCAGCCAACATGTAAGGCTCCACTATCTGCAGTCAAGTGATTGCAGAAAAATCCCTTGTGTGCACCTTGAAAATGAGGAATTCTTAGAAAACCAGCAACAAGGAGACCTGGAATAAAAAAATCCTTATAGATTTCTTGGCTGATTCTGACGTGAATTTTACAAATGACACAACTGACATCCATCGCCCCCAGGTTGAATATGTGCACAAAAAATGATTAATTCTTTTCTCCTCCCCATTGACGTGGTTCCACCAATGTAGCATTTTCTTCTCCTCTTTTCTTCAGCCATAATGTAGGACACCAGCAAAACCACCCTTTACTCTGATACAGCTCAGCAAGAGTAAATCTTTTCTCTTGGGAATGTTTGCAGGAAAGCAATAGAGAATTTCAGGGCAAGTCTAAGGTAAATTGACTCAAGCTGCCTCAGAGACACTTACCTAAATCACCCTTCTTGTAGCGCAGGCACAACTATCCTTCATTTTCACAAGCACTAAAAATAAAAAAGAACCATTGAATTCATTTCTTCCCAAATAAAGAGATGTTGGAAAACAAACTCAAGTTAACCACTTGAAAAATACTTTCCTAGTGCTGTAATTCAAAATAACAAGGAAAGAAAGGAAGATGAAAGAAAAATGAAAAGAAAGATTTTATATTAAATTGCATTAGCCAATAATCTGAAAATCAGCTGATTTAATTTCTTTGTGAATAACCCCTGTTATAATGGCAGCCCATATACAGTACTTTGATACTTGTAGTAACTTGGTCTTTGCCTTCTCATTATAAAATAAAACATAAGGTAATTTAATGTAAAGGATAATGTCAGGTTTGATAACATGAGGCAGTTAGTAGCTACGTTTTAATACTGCGACAGCATCGTTCAGGTTTCCTCTTTTGATGAAAAGTAAATTCTTTTTGTCACGCAAGGAAATATTCGTTGTTTCAAGACTTTTGTGAGAAAAATGGTACAGACATTAAGTCAGGGGCATGAAAGATTATTCATGTTCAACTTTAAAATCAGGCACATCCAAAATATTCTCTTTCAATTTACATTCCTTTTGATCCACTAGACTTCAGCTGAGGCAAAAGAGGAAATTAAGTCAAAGACAGATTCCCTTCCAATTAAAATCTAGTAGAGACAGGAGGATTAATCCTCTCCCCTGTTCTGTCCAGGCTCCATGTCCTGTGGCTCCCAGGGGAAACACTGTGGGATGGCGAATCGCACTGTCGTGGTTTAGCCCCAGTCAGCAACTGAGCACCACGCAGCCGCTCGCTCACCCTCCCCCTCCCCGGTGGGATGGGGGAGAGAAGCGGAAGGGCAAGAGTAAGAAAACTCGTGGGTTGAGATAAGAACAGTTTAATAATTGAAATATAATAATAATAATAATAATAATAATAATAATAATAGCAATGAAAAGGAGAACAAGAGAGACAAACAAAATCCAGGGAAAAGAAAACAAGTGATGCAACCACTCACCACCCGCCGACCGACACCCAGCCAGTCCCCAAGCAGTGATTGCTGCTCCCCGGCTAACTCCCCTCGGTTTATATACTGAGCATGACGTCATATGGTATGGAACAGCCCTTTGGTCAATTTGGATCAACTATCTTGGGCTGTGCCCCCTCCCAGCTTCTTGTGAACCTGGCAGAGCATGGGAAGCTGAAAAAGAAAGTCCTTGACTAGTCTAAGCACTACTTACAACAACTAAAACATCAGTGTGTTATCAGCATTCTTCTCCTACTAAATCCAAAACACAGCACTATGCCAGCTACTAGGAAGAAAAGTAACTCTAACCCAGCTGAAACCAAGACACGCACCCACAGGCTTGTGGGGAGAGGGTCTCCCCCAAGTTTGTGGGTCCGATCATGCCTGCTGGATGCAGGTCACCAGTGATTAATTCCTCTGGAGCAGCATGGGATGCTCCTCCCTGGTATACAACCCACTCTTGCCCAAGATGCCCCACATGTACAGCAGTGGGCAATGGAAAAGTTATGCCAGAGCTCAGGTATTGTGGGCTTCACCCTGAGCGTTTGGTGCATCTGCCAGTGCCAGCAGGCTGTTGGGTAAGGGGCTCTGAGCTTTCCTTTCATCCCCTCTCCAGCAACCAGTCTTGGTGCATCATTTATTATCTGAATTAACTGATATTGGGGGATAGGACTTGAAGACGGGGACAGTTTGTTGACAGAGACCTTTGTGCAGTGTGTGACAAAGTGCATGCCACTGTCGTCTTTTGCAAAAACCTATGGTCTTCTGCTAAAGCAAGAAGGGGTTAAGCTGTCTACGCAGCTGATACATGGTAGGACTTAAAACTGTCAGCAGTAAACCCCACATCATTCATATGTGTATGTGCATTAGGATTTAAATATGGATGCCAAAAATGAAAATGCAGCTTACTGAAGAAAGGAAGAACACATTTCCTAATATAGATCAATTTTCCCATTTCTGGAAGAAATTGGGAGAATTAGCAGCACCTGCAAAGGCAGAAAACAGGAAAAGTAAAAGAATCATGGATAATTAATACTGTGAAGGCAAAAACATCTTTCATGGAAAAACATAATGGGCCAGAGATTCAGCTGCTGTACATTAGCCGATTTACATCAGCTGAGGAATCTGTTTCAGTATGATCTAACATTTTTCTTATGTTAACTGGGAGAGAGAGACGATTCAAAATATAGAGAGAACTTAACACGCATTATCTGTCATCTTTTGTTGATTAATAATTTCAGATGTTGTTACTATTATTTGATATAGTCATTACACAGTAAATTAAAATACAACAAAACATTAAATGCAGCAAAGCATTACTTAAGCATAATCTCTTAAAACCCAAGCAAATGAAGCAAATCAATTTTAAAGGTCATTAAGGGGAGCTGAAGTCGTAAGAATGAAATTACCAAATTATCTCAGGTCCCAGGCTGCTCCTAGGACAGCTACTGGACAGGGCAGAGACAGAGGCAGTGTTTCCAATTTTCTTCTCACAGATCACCCTGAAACACTCCGCTGGGGTTAGAACATCCTATTATGTTCTTACTCTTTAGGTGGAACAGGATGTTTATAGCTCTGGTTTTCTAAGGGTGTGCGTTTGTGTGGTTGCACTGTGGCTGTCTGAAAGGCCCCTCCTAACAGCATTTGAGCTGCTCGCCCAGTTTCAACTGAATTGGGAGGGAGGGTAGAAATCTCAAAGGTGAATCACAGCAAACTGTGAAAACTGGGGTTAAGTAGAGGGGTTCAGCTATCCCCCATGCCACGCATCCTGCCAGGTGGCTGAGCAGCCACTGGGCAGCTCAGAGCGAGCCTCAAAATGTGCCATCTCCTGCCTGGGTAACCATTAGCAGATGGCAGAGGGGTGGAATTAGGGACAGGCAGCTGAGGACAGGGGAAAAAGGAGGAAGGGGAGATGAGGAACAACTGGAGCAAGTGGGTGGAGGAGAGTGACACCTAATGGGGAGCATCCCCTTCAGCACTGAGAAGCATTAACAGACTTTTGCAAATAAAGAAACTAATGGATTTGGGGGGGGAAAACATATCAAATTAACTTGAAACATTCTCCTCTATGGCATTTTCCTTAGCAGGACAGTGGTCTGCAAGAGACATAGACGCAGGATGGCCAAATTTGCTTGGGTTATCCAAATTTCAGTGCCAGGATGACTGCTGGAGAATTAGCATCCAGCCTTGCATCGCTTCCTCCAAGAGGAGAAACTGAACTACCCGATTGCGAAACAGCCACAGATTTGAAGCCCGCACTCCACACCACATAAGATCTCTTCAGCAAAGGAAAATGCTTAACATTAAGGAATGTAAAGTGCATCCCAGATAAATCTTACCAATAAGGTGAAACAATCCCTCTATAAAGGAACTCTCCTGCTGTGAAATATATAGCAGCCAAAAGGATTCATCTCACTAAAAGGACTGTTATTTTTTTTATTGACTAAATGGCTAAAATAAAGGATATGTGTGCACTCTCTCCTCAAGCACAGATGCAGAAGGTCATGAGCTATTGAACAAGGGCCATACTCTGCCCTGTGATGTGGAAGCTTGACGCAGCTTCCTAAAAGAGGGATTGCTGCAGATTTAAAAGGACCATCACTTGACATTTTGTTTTGCAAGCAGACTTTACCATACTAACTGCTGCATTTACTGCTGCTCCTACAAGAAGCCAGCAAGGACTGTTTAGCCATTCTTTAGAAGTCTGTGCTTTATAGCAACTTCATTAAGAGAATGCATAATGTGAAATTTTCCCATCAGGAAAATGGTCAGGACCAAGCCCTTTTCTCTAGCTCCCTTTCATGGAAGAAGAGCCTCCTTCAAAAAAAAAGGAGAAAATACACCTGAGGTGTCTAGCCCAAGCTATCAAGGGGGACACTGCCAAATACAATTCCTTTGAATGCTGGGGGAACAGGAGTGCATTTGGCTGAACTTTCAATATAAATCCCTTTTATTTCTTACATTGGCTTGGTGGCTGGGAGGGAGCTATAAGAAATAAAAAGTTCTGCTTCAGTTCAGTAAAATCAATGACTAAAATCCTAATTTTACTGCAAACCAAATGTGTGGCTAATACCTGCTGGCTCCTGCCTGTGCATGCTGTTGGCAGCTAGCAGTCGTTCACTGGGCTGTTCTGGCATCTTAAGGCCACCGCTTGTGTGATGCCCCCATACATGTACCTCTCACCTTGGTGAAGGAGGCCTAGAGCAACCAACCTCAAGCAACCAACCTCCTTAGACTAAGGCGCAGTCTTTGTGAACACTGCGATGATGGGCTCAAAAAAAACATTGCGTGTACTTCATTGCGGTGAGAATCAATAAAACCAAAAAAGGTACAAAGGGCTGGCAAAGAAAATGCACAGGAGAAAACAGGATTGTGTCTTCATGTGTAACAGGCATGGAGCTCCCTGTAGAAGTCCAGCTTTCCAAGTGGCAATTTCCACATCCTTCAGATCCCTTTGGGTTGTGGTAGAAAAGGATCATCTTCTTTGATTTAAAGCTAAGATTAAAACATGGGCCATTAGTCAACAGAAAACATTTGCTGATGCCTGGATCACATATGAAATTCCGCAGTGGCACTTTCTTCTAGTACAGTAAGACCAGGATACACTTTTTTTTTTTCTGGGATAATACAGACACTTCCCAATGCAGATCAGAGTGAGTTACCTCTTCCTGCTGGGACCTAATAGCCAGCATCTTTGACAGCTGAAAATTTCTTCAAAGGGAGGAGGGAAAAAACTTTGAGTGCACCCAAAAAAGGAAACCACCTACAGGTGCTGAGCCCATTGCCTATCCAAGTGAGGCTCATGTATACAACAGATTGCAATTCACATGCAATACACATGCATATACCACTACGTAGAAAAACAATTTACTAAAATCAGTGTAACCAAACAATCACATTTACCTGTTTTCTGACCTGAACTCTGAAGTTCCAGTTGAATCTAGGAAAGAGAGGTGGAGATCTGGCCATAGGAAGAAGTAGTGCTACTTATCCTAAAGCGTTGTGTCAAAGGTTTCTGGGGGAGGTTAAACTTGCCACCCTGTCTCCTTCCCCATTAAGTGCGCTGGACAGCAATACAAACAGTGTCTGATACCAGTGCAGATATTCAGTGTGGATTACAGCGAATTTGAAAAGCCCAGGAGCTACCTGGGATCTAATTCCCCCACAAAAACAATGCCTGCCTTAGCCAGCAAGAAAAAGCTGAATGCAAAAATAATTAGAGATAACATAAAATGGCTTCTCCCTGCGAACAGCAGGAAAACATGCACTGTGAGTAGAGCTGCGTGACTAATTGATTTGAGGGGTTTGTTGGCAGTCTGAAAACCAAACACACCCAACAGGTAGGTTTTTGAGTTCAACAGAGCTAATGTATCCTATTACCCAACAGGCTCCACTGTGTGGCTTCCCCAAAGCCTAATAAAGCATGAATTTGGAAGCCTTTCCCTCAGCAGGGCATTTCTTTTCCATCTGGACACCTATTTTCACAAAATTCACAGGAGCACTGATGAGACTTTTGGGTTGCATCCAGCCAGTGGGTATAACTGTAATTAAGGGGGGGACAGACACAGGCATACATGCACACAAATGTGAGACAAGATGGGGGCACCAAACTTCATCTCTGGATCCAGACTGTATTTTTTGTAGTCTTCACTGGCACCAGGAGACAAAACTAAACCACTATGTTGCCAGACAGTCACAGATTTTAAGCTTGCATGCCCCACACCGCTGAGCAGCTTTTGGGCAAGAAAACTCTTCCCCTTCCACCCATATGAAGACACATCTCTTGCAGTAAGGGTTGAATTACCTTGAGAAAAGAATTATCCCAACTCTACCCTATTGTATCCCCTTTGTATCTCCCAAACAAGATTGTTTTCTCCTCGGAAGAATTAATGAAATAGTTAAGTGAAGGGAAAGAACAGGTATCCTTGACTCTAAGCTTGCAACAAGCCATCACTGGATAACAACCAAGTCCTGTCCCTTTCCTTTCCCAGCACAGCAGCTGTGGACACTGGCAGACAACAGCTGATTGTGTCAACACATTTTGGGAAAATTTCCCAAATACTGTGCTGCTCAGGTGGTCTAGTGGTCAGAAAAAAACAAGAAGAAAAAAAGATAACTTTTTTCATAAATAGAGACCATGAGGGGAAACAGAGCTTCTTTATTCTTCCCCTGAAAGCACTGTGAAACAGCCCTTCTGTTTATGAGAGTACAAGTGGAGCTCCTTCCTAAAACAGCTGATCTCTGTGGTTATTACAGCATTTGTCATAACAGCAAGTTTTCATGGTGAGACAATGTTATGAGAGCTGTTGAGACAGAGTGAGGTATATAAACACAAAAATACAAAATGTCCTGACTTGCTCATTACAGGAGAAAGCTGTTGCACAGGCAGTTGTCAGACACTGACCGGTGTTCAGCTGCTCTCCTCCTAGGTGCAAGCTTGCAAGAAAAAGCACACAAGAACCCCCTTTTGGGACAATTCCTGCTCAGAGCTGATGAGATGACACCAGTTCTGTAGCTACAACAGGGATTTTTCTAAAGTGGATGCAGACTTTTATGAAGTTTTAGGGCAGCCATTCCTTTTTGCCTTGCTGTACAGATTTCCAATGTCTACTGCAACCACAGTTTAATGTAAGGATGAATTACCTTCTCCCTTGGAGCAAAAGAACCTGGGTCAAAAATCAATAGCCTGGATTGCTCTCTGCACCTCTGCTTTTAAGAACAGTGTCAGTTCTATGTCAATAAGACATAAACATACGCAAGTATCTTCTGCTTTGTTTTCTTAAATGTGATGATCTTTGCAGAGAGACAGAAAGAGGTGTGCTTCACTTCTTAGAGACACATGGCATTTAGTCCTCATTTCCAGGCCTGAGAAATAATTCGAGCAGCTAATTCACAGAACTGAACCATTACAGCTCTGACACCTTTGTCCAAGACCATGGAAGAGCGCAACCTCCGACCATGCCTGAGGGCACAGCATAAAGGCACGTGTAAGAGGCAGGCATAAAATTAACAGTTAGCTATTAGCCTTTATGTACGCAGAGTGTTTATTTCCCAAGTAGGTTCAAGTCCATGAAAAAAAAAGATGTCTCTGTCCTCAGGAGGGCTGAAAAGAAAGGCTGAACAGTGGAGGAAAAAAGGCTGGTGACAAGGGATCTTGGGATGCTGCACAGCTGCTGCAACTTTCTTCTTTTCCAGTGTGAAATGTCATGACACAAGCAGGAGCCACATTCAGCCATCAATATTTATAAATCCCAGAANTCCTACACATATGATAATATTTATAAATCCCAGAAACTACCAACTTGCTTTTGAGAGCAGATTTTTATATACAGTGCAACTCCAGCAGACTAAAAGACAAGCTCGATACCAAACTAATGAGAAATGAGATGAAGTTAATACACTGTAAGCCTTGGCTAAATCTGTTTGTCCTATTTATTCATTGCCTTGTTGATCTGGAACTTTTAAATAAGAAATCTGGCCTGTTCACAATTATTGCTTAATTAATCCTCCAAAGGTCTATGAATGAGACAAAAATAACAGCGCCCATTGTAGAAAGAAGGAATATAAATAGAGATGAAATATTTTGTCTGGAGCAGGCACTTCTAGAACAAATTTCCCCACTTCTCCTCCTTTAGCAAATGTAAAAAATCCCTCTTTCTTAAAAAAATGAAAAGGCTGCAGGTATAACTCTCAGCCAGCACCAAGTTGACCATCATCTGACCTGAGACAAAAAAAATATTATCATATGTGTAGGAATACCTTGGCTGATAGGAGCTGCTTGGCATCTCCCATGGCCAGGCCACAGCTTGGGCAGTGAGTGAGATACTGAGCTGAAGCTCAGTGTTTCCTCATTCAGTATCTGACCTCTTCACATGTACGACTGAATTCATCCTTCTCACACATT